>CM021734.1:65155131-65353754 GCA_011075105.1 Heteronetta atricapilla | reverse complement strand
GTCACAGCTCAATTTGCCATTCCCTCTTTAGTCCCCATCAGGCCAGGGCAGTGCCACATACCACCCCAGGCTGTCTGTGAGCAAGGTGGTGCACAGCCTGCAAGAGATGCTTTGCTGGCAAGGACACAGATTTTCTTCTTGTGTTACACAGATTTGAGGAGTTCATCCAGTTAGAAAGAGAAAGGATACCTGAATTATTAGCATTAAAAAGAAGAGTTATAAAAATCTCGTTTTCTGTTTCTTGGGAATAATACATGAATACATGCACACAGCAGGCGGAGAGGCTACACAAACTGTTATGAGTGGAAAACCAAAGAAGGGACACCTGCAATTAGGAAGTCTGGGAAGGGAAGGATCCCTAAGAAAGCTCAGAGGGCAAAGCAACTGAAGTTTGTAGGGTAAAACCAGACCGAATATCAGATAGAGGTGAAATTACCTTTGGAAATCAAAACACAGTGTGGTAGTAATGAAGCTGTGACAAGAGGGGGCAGGAATGCTCCACAGTGTTCAAGGTTGCACGGAGGTTCCCTTAGTGTGGGAGAATGGGAGAACCATCAGCCACACAGGAGAGGAGATGATTCAGTGCCTGAAAAACTGTTATCAGTCCATGCAGACTTTGTGCTGGAAAGAACTCAGGGTCTTTTTGTAATGAATGGGATGTAAATGTATTACAGTTTTTCCATCAGACTTGCAGCAACCACAGGTATCCCTGCTTCCTGCAACTGTCTTTTGCTATGGCTGAGGCTGGAGATACATTTCTGAATTCTTGAAAAATTAGATTACTATATGTTTTTAGGGTGTTCCTTGCTCTTCTGTGGGTTTATGGAAGTACTGCTGACATCAGGGTAAACTTGTTTCAGAGGTTGTATAGCATCCTCTAATAGCATAGCATGTTGTATTTGAAGTATTTGCTTTATCCTGCCAGAGGGATCTTGTAGCTCAGTCTATTTACTGGGAGGTAGGAAAGAAAAAGGAGGGAGGGGGATACAGACACCAAAAAGTGATGACATCATATTGCAGCCCCATCTCACGTGTCAATGGAAGTGTTCACATTAACCATTGCTCCTATAAATTCATAGCACAGCTTTTGGCAGCCTTTGAGAGTGTTTATTTGCAGTCTGCATAATTGAGTGGAATTAATGGAATGGAAAATGTCATAGTAGCAAAGTATCAGGCCACAGTATTATTTCAGCTTGCATTTTATGTATGCTTTACAGTTTTTTTGTGTGACCTACTTGGTATTGGAAGTACAGCATTCTCACTGAAGTTTTTTGGAATATTTAATAGTGATTGTTTATGTGCAGTTAAAATGGAACCAACACTCTTTTTTTTTTTTTTTTTTTCTGATCTGTTTTGGCCAGCCCCATGAACTCATTGCCCATCAGGGTTACCCCACATGAGCACTTTCTGTTGCACTTTAGACTTCAGGTATCTGGGCTTCATAAGACAGCTGAGAGACAAAGGCGTGACAGCCTGGGTGTGGGTGTCTGACATTGCACACACTCATAAGCAGGATTTTTATTGTTTAGTAGATGCAATACATTGGAAAACAGTTGATTTGGAGTGGCAATGGAGTGTATAACTCCATTCAGAAACTTCTGAAGTTCTCACCCTCCTTTAAGGGTGAACTTGTGACTCAGGCAGATTTTGTCATTTCTCATGGCATTTCTGAAAAAGGAGCAGGTAATGTAAGCCCACTGGCTCTAACTACATCATGCATGTAGTTCCGGGGGAGTTGCATTTCTGATGGCTTTCCAAAGGTTTGGTTTTTTTTGTAAGCAGTTTGCTCATGTTTCCAAAACTGACCTTTAATTTCAAATAGGTTTAGGATTGGCCTTTTTCTAGCCTTCTTCCATAGCTATATGTTTCTTGCATGTGTGGTGTTCATTGTGATACATCAAGAAATCAAGAGTTATTTGCACTTTGAAGAAAGAAATACATTAGCTCTAGCTGCAATGACAATTTTAATAAACCATGAAATGGTTAAATACAAGTAGAAAAAGGGAAGAAAATACCAGAATTTTTAGTATATAATCATTTTAAAACAGTTATTTTTAAAAAATCTTGTTTTTCACTGCTCATTCTGAAACATGAAATTTGATTGGACAAGTCACATTTTAAATTCTTTTTTTTTCATCATTACAATAGTTTATTTTTTTAAACAAAAAAAAAAATCCAAACTAAATCCATCAGTGAAAACACATTTTAGTAGTACCTAAGCATGAATTCTACCACCAGTAAGAGAAACAGTCCTTTGAGTACAATGCAGAGTCTTCAATGATTAGATAGTTCTGTATTTCTTACTTGAATCTTTCATACTGTTTTTTCTTCTTATATGGAATGGAGCAAAATATCAACTATCTGAAAACTCAGCTTGTTAACCCTGTGTTCAATCTTCCTGGTGTGGAAATATTAATATGCAGAGAAATTTGTTCAGAATAGCAGTTATTGATAATGGAACATTTATGAGATATGAATTACTCTATGTTCAGTGGAATTTGAATGCAACTGACTGCTCTTTTTAGTGTAAAATAGTAAAGGGACTTTGTGTGGTCTTATACCCAGGAGCGTAATAATGGATTTGATCTGAAGGGTAAACCATTCAGGACCTTCAAGAATTCAATCTTATGACTCTTTAAAATTAAGTTAGTTGAATTCACCCTGTTCTACGTTCAAATATTTGATTACAATCCTTTCCTATTGCCTGATGATAATCCTGATGAGAGATTTAATGGAACAGTTATCCATTAACTGAGTTGAACCTTGAGCCAATTCCTCTTGAGCTGAGCTAGGAAGAAATGCACAAGATGTACAGGAAAAAAGAAATTCCTATAGCAATATAGGAAAATTGGAGCATATAGAAAGATCCCTTGAAGTACACCTGACTGCGGTCTGTATGTGGTGGGTAACATTCTGTGGGCTTCAGTCATAGACATAGTTTTGAGATTATTGCTGGCATAACCAGTGGCATAACTAGCTCAGCTGGCTTATTTGTGAGTTGAACCATTGTCTAATACTGAGTTGGTTGAGTCAAAGTAATTGTTTCTCATAGTTTTCTCCCAGGAAAATCTGTTTGGTAAACCTGTCCTGATAGATGTAATTCCACTCCTGCAATGCGAGGAAGACTTTCTAGAAATCATTTGGACCGTAAGTTAATTAAAATGGAAGATTTCTAGTGCCAAACCACAACTGCTTTCCAGTGTCTGTAATCTTACTTTAAACTGATGCAAATACATGTGTTCTACATCTGTATTGGAGAGTTCAGCCCTAACATTCCTTCATCCCATGCAATATTTGTGAAATAAAAGAAAAAAGAGAGGATTGGATATGCTTCATACAGATGGGATATTTAGTCAGCTTGGAAATGCTTCCACCATGGTTTCAGTGCTCCGTAACTATTCCTGACCACCTGTGTTCAATTTAATTTGATGACTAGTTGTGACTTATTCTACTCTCACATCAGTTAATTACTGTAGGTCTACTGTGGAGAACAAGATGGAGGGAGAAGATATTAGAAAACATAAACAACAGTAACACTGCAGCCTCTTAGTTGTAACTTTGAAAAGTGCGCTTATTCCAGTCACAAGACTGACAGATGCACAGGCAGCGCCTGCCTTTGGGAGCTTCCCTTTGAGGGCTTTCCCCTTGAGTTTCCTCAAAGGGGATTTCCACAGCACATTCGGTGCTTCCTGGTAACCAGCCCCTTTTTGTTTAACAGCAGGGATCACTAACCATTTTGAATGTGTTGGGAACTGACTCTTGCTTTTAGGCATCAGTCTTAGTAAAAGGATATGACTGCAAACAAAGCAACTTCTGTTTTCTATGCAGAACTGTAACAGTTTTAAGATGTTTTTTCTTCAACTGGCACTTGCAGGCAATTGATACAAAAATATTGTTTATCATACTACACTGGGCTAGTGTTGACAGCTAGAGTTGTCAAAATAAGGTGGGATAAAATACACTTATCTTTCTCTGGTATTTGACACACAAAAATGATAGATCTGTTTATAATATTCCTTGGGTCACTCATTTTTCATCATACTGGCTGATTCCCTTTCTTTTGGCTCTGAACAGAGCTGGAACCTAATGAAGTTATAAACCTAACTAGTAGATATTGCCAAAGTAAATTGCATTGACTTGGGTGTTAAGCAAAGACTATCAGGCTGCGTCCCTTGCATTAGAGTATGCTCATTCCTTGACCCTGCATGCTCTGTTGCCTTCTTTTCGATCCAGCATCTATAAATCTAGTATCCAGCACAGATTCAGGTCAAATATTTTACAGAAGCCCTGTTGGGTCAAAAGATTAGCAGTGCTGTCAGGTTAATGTGCTTCCTCAGGAGCATTGCTGATAGTAAACACCACCTTGTTCAGGACTCCCTTGCTGCAGAATGTCAAAGATGGTTGATCACAGTAGCTTGATGGGTTGGGTAATGTGACCTGAGTTGTCAAGCAAGTCAGCTGTTATCTATTGCATAAAAAATCATGCAGGAGATGGTAGCCACGTGGTTCAAAACACAGGTCAGAAGTATAAATATAAGGGATCAAAACAGTCTTGGGTCAGCAAACAGTTCTGTCCTCTCAAGCTTCATGACTCTCTTTTTCCTGGGAACTTTCTTGGAAGCTGCCAATAGACAGGAGAGTAATAAGCTGTCATAGGCGACCACTTTAAACTCCAGTTCCAAAGTCATTTGTAAAATTTGCCAGGATTTTTTTTTTTTTTCTTTGCATATCACAGGTATAGACATTACTGTCACATCAAAATATGCAGAATAAATTTACAGAAACCATTTTATAAGATGGAACTAAATGGGGTAAGAATAGAAAAATGGGCAGATCAAAATGACAAATGGCTTTTCACTGCAGATCCTAAATATCAGTGGATGAAATAAATTGTAATAGAAGACCTCCTCCTCCTTCTCCCCAGCAAGCTTCTCAACTAGCCACAGTTGAGAAGGAATCTGAAAAGGCAGGCATGGCACTATGCCAGAAACCTGTGCTGCCCTGACGTTGTAGTCACTTCCCTCAAGGGTGTATAGCCTCCAACTTCAGTGGCAAGTATGTGAGCAAAAGTTGAACACCTGCTTTTGTGGAAAAAACAATTCTGAATATTTTGGTTGAGCATGAAGAGCAGGTGACTTGAAACCCTTCACAGCCTATATTTTTTTTTTTCATTGAATAAACCCCAAACCCTTACCTAGTCTTACCTGGGTTTGCAAAGATCCGTTAGCGATGCTGTAACCTTTTTATAGAGAAAGATTTTACAGTAACACTGTGACTATATGAAATGAAAGCAAATAAATTGTTTAGATTAGGTAGTCTCAACCATCTGTGAGTAGTTTTTCAGGCACAGAGTACAGGGGAAACAGAAATAGTTTATATTTTTCAACTCAACCTGCTTCAGTTCTCTGAATGACTCGCTGTTTATTTGAGGTCAGGTATTATTACTTCTGTGTTCTGTTGTTAAGGATATACTGTGAATGCTTTGTGATATGTTTTTCTTCCTCTTTGAGTGTGCTTAGCACATTTACCAGCAAAATACAAATAATGATCTGCCTCTGCCACAAAAGAAACCCCCCAAAAAAAAAAAAAAATCATCCCAAATCTGAGCAAAGTATCTTAGGCCTGATGTCCTAAGTGCTTGAGTCAGTTCTAGGGGTATGCAGCCCCAGGGACCTGGACATTTTTCTTTGTGGACCCCTAGATAACTATCTCTATTGAACCACAGTGTTGCTTCCTATAAGTACAGTAGGGAAATTGTATTTTAAAAGAGTGCCTCCAATGTTGCAAAGTCCTCCAAGGAGAAAAAATGCCCGAACTGATGTTAGCTGCTGCATTTCTTATGTTCTCTTTGTTCACTCCATTCACCTGCCTTTGTGCCTGAAGTCCCTCCCTACCTGGATGTGTACTTGACTGAGGAATGGGAGCTCCTTGGTGCATGTTGGGTTCATGCATATGCTGTGAACATTTTCACCCTGCAGCTCTGAGGTTGCAAAGAAAAGTGAGGCTTTGTATAGCAGGGAGCATTTTTATTTTGTTTCCTTCTGTTGTTAGAAACACAGTGGGTAAGGATCTAACTGTAGCAAGGATGCAGTTTCTCTTATGAAACTGAATGAAATATCTTGAATAAATGAGTGAGCTTTCAGGTATGCAGACTATTCTTCTCTCTTCTGCTGCCTTGTGGCATATGCAGTATCCAGATGCTCTGTACCAAATTCCAGAGCTGCTTTGCTGCAGCGAGCAAGTGAAATTGCTATAGGAGCAGGCCGTGCCATTTGGTGGACTGAGCAGTTCTTAGTAGTGCTCCCCAACTTCCTCTGGCTTCTGGAACCAGACCTGCACACGTGACATCCTCTGAACAATACCCTGTGTTAATCTCCACGTCCCTGTGAACTTCTACTGCTTTCCAGTGGCCCTAAGTAAGGTCAGAGGGTCTCGTGAACAGCATGGAATGGAGACTGCGGCTTAAGAAGTGGTGTATGATGCTTTTATCTGCTCCACAGTGAAGAGGGCTGCTGTTATGGTAGGAAGTCTGTATAATTGTTAAAAGAACAAGTGCTGTGTGAGGAAATGATATCAGTGTGCTGGAATGGGTTGTGTATTCAGGCCAGGAGATCTTACATTTATTAGCTTAAAATAATAATATTTACATTATAATAGCTTCTAGAGCTCCTTCCTGAGGCTAGGCTAGGCACTGAAAATGCAGAGGTGGAGACCAGGAGCAGCCTGAAGCAAATAGAGAGGAGGAAAATGAGCTATAAAGTTATCTGCCCAGGAATTTATAATAGGAAAATGAGAAAATTAGGAAAAGAGACTCTGAGTGCCTGTATGTGTATTCCATATACTGGACAGTGCCTCCACTCCAGTGTGTGATGTGGTGGCTTTCTGAAGGCATCAGTGCCTCCATACATAGCCAGCCTGGGCTCCTTAACCATGAAGACTGTGGCAGGCAAAAGAAAACACCTACGTGTGGCTGCAGAGGTGATGGTGAAGGACATAGGGCAGGGAAGGGCTGGGTTAACACAATGGCGCTGCATAACTCCACATCCTTGGGAGAGTTTAGCTGAAACGTTGACTTTTAAAGAAAATATTTGGGGATCATTATTACAGGAAATAAATTTCATGGTGTTTTTAACTTGTATCTATAAAAAGCTAGAAAGGATACTGAGTAGACAGTACTGGTCTGGTGAGTGGACCCTGCAGCTGTGTTGGCTTCACAAATGTTTTGCATGTGCTGTTCTTAAAGAGCAAAGGAGAACGAAAGGGAAAAAAAAAAAAAAAAAAAAAAAAAAAACACTTTAGTCCCCTCGTCATCCAAACCATGAGAATTTCTTGCCCTTTTTTTTGGTAATAATTGTCTCAAATATGGTTTGCATTTTTTCCGTTAAATGTTTGAAATAATTAGTGAAGACTTCAACTCCAAGAAGCAGCTGTCCAGAAAATCAGGCATAAAAAGAGCCCAACAATATTTGCAAAGTGAAATTGCAATTATGTAAATTCCAGCTACTGGATTTGCAAGCATGGGAGCCCGGGAGGACAGAACTGGAAAGCTCTCAATTACACTGTAGAAAAATACTGGTTTGCGTTACAAGGCAGGGCTATGCTTGGCAGTTGGCTTGTGAGCATGCAAATCAGGTCATGGACCTGTACCACTTGTTCTTCTATTTTGGTGTGGAAGTCAAGTGGCTGGAAGTTTCTATCTTTAATGATTTCCTCTTGTCTGCTCTAATGAACAGCTGCGCAAAGTTGTCCAACACCATTCTGAGTATTTACTGGCCAGTGTTCAGCTGAGATGAAAAGGGAGACACTTAATCTAATCTTC
Source organism: Heteronetta atricapilla (assembly GCA_011075105.1). Classification (NCBI taxonomy): domain Eukaryota; kingdom Metazoa; phylum Chordata; class Aves; order Anseriformes; family Anatidae; genus Heteronetta; species Heteronetta atricapilla. The sequence goes on along the minus strand of CM021734.1, from coordinate 65,345,935 downwards.
TTGGATGTCTCAGTATTTGCACTTGAAAGTTTTCTTTTATACAGCCTTATAGCAAGTGCAGAACAAATTAATGTTACGGTTTGACACTGACTGACCTTTTGAGAATGATTATTGCTAGGGAGCTCTTGAGGCATATTTTAAAGAGCTGTTTACTGTAGACTACAGAAGTAGGAAAAATAATATTATTCAGAATTGCATATAAGTATAAATCGGAGCAGTCCCTGAGGAAATTCACCCCTGGGAATTAAATCCTGGCCTGCTTCACCTTGTTGCTGTTAACAGTGGTTTGAACCAGGACTTCAGACTCATGAAATGCTTGAAAACGAGATCCAAAGCTTTTATATTTGGTCAATTCTTATAGCTCAAAGCATGAAGGAAGTTCAGATCTGATAGAAGTGAGTTCACAGCTCAGCATGGGGGTCCCTGTCTAGCTTGTGCTGGCATGAGACTTGAACCAACTACTAGATTGTCACTCAGGGTACTGGCAGTCGTTATTATGCTGTTCCTTTTAATCTGCTCAGTTACCTTCTGCTTGGAGCAGCTTCACTGTAGCCAGTTCCACTGTATGTCTTCAGAATGGGAGGAAGTAGTGAGGTGGGTCTAAGCTGTGAATCTAATTCCACTGTGCTCTCGTTGAGAAATAGGATTGGTCTTCGGGAAAATCTGTCAAGCAGTAGCCTACAGCAGCACTCTCTTAAAAGACTGAAGAAATGTTTGAAAATCAACAGTTATTGAAAGGAAGAACTAAGAATACTTCAGTAGGCAACTGAATGTATAAATACATACTACATTGTAATCCTGTACATCCTTGCCCTGATGGATTCTTCTGTATTTGAAAAACTAATAGCCAGATACGTATTTTTCCTCCTCATATTTTTTCCTCTAGCACCACCTGTTTTCAGTGAATCGCTTTCTCCTTCAGAGCAATTAACTTTTGACTCATTCTTAAAGGACTGCAGAAGGTTTGACCCGTGTGAAGCCCAGAGGCAGCACCAGGAGTCCCAGATACTGGTGACTGGTGCATCACCTGAAGGACTTGCCAAGTTCCTGAATCTGACAACAGATGTGAGTGAGTGAGTATAGCTGTATGTTTTAGCTGAAGGTTTGCATGTATACAAGAGCAGCAAGAAATAAGCAGTTATCCTTGGTTGGTGTTAAGTCTGTTGTTTGGATGAGCACGAGTACATGAGGTTCAAGGTGAGACCTAGAGAAAGTAAATAAGTTGTGTTGGCTCATGTGGTACACTTGGTAGAGTCAGAAATAGAAGCTAGGTCTCCTTAACACCAAGATATGCATGTTAACAGTAAGACAATTTGTTTTCCACTATCCAAATCCCCAAGCACTGTTTCGGAGAAGTATTTAGAACAGCAACTTTTCATTTGAAATCCTGCTCACACAGCAGACACCTTAACTTATATGCAACAAATCAAGATAAAAATTGCTGGTGCATACCTCTCAGTTCAGCTACAAGCGGTGGTTTAGACAGATGCATTTTTCCCTAGAGATTGAGTTTAGTTCATCAGACTTAGGTTAAGTTGGAAGGATCTGAGGTAAAATTCCAGGGCTCCATGCTTTAGCAAGCAAGGCCATACTGTCCGCTTTAAAACAATGCAGTGGGAAATGTGACCCGGTGCTGGGGAATTGGACCGGTGCCAGTTGTGCTGCAGTGCTACATTCATTATGTCATACCACACACATCTGATAAGGGAAGACATAATGCTGTTGGATAAGTTCTTGTATACAAAAACTCTCCAGGTCATGGAGAGAGCACTTTTTTATTCAATAACTGAGGTATGCAGGTGCTAATTTGAACCATATGTACATGAGGCCAAAGCCAGTTTGTTACACCACAGTGAAATGATGGCCTTGCATTTCTAGGGAGCAGAAGGGGTTAGTTTTAGATTAATCTTTATTTATTGATGTATTTAGGCAGGCATACTATAATGCTGGAATTCCTTCATATCCACTTAGCTCAACAAATATTTCCCTCTATTTTCTCTACCCATCAGAAGCCCTTTTGATACTATTTTGTTGAGGAAAACATTTCAGGGAGAGGTTGAATTGGTACTGAAGTGACAGCAGGTTCTTTGGCTGAACCTGGTCACACTCCCTCTTGAAGGCAGTGATATTTGCCTTTTGTATCTTGTCCTTTATATGATGGTTTTAGGATGTAGCAAGGCATTCTGAAGATGTGCCAGTGCACAGAGCAAGACAGTGCTGCTTTCAGTCCCTTTGGTGACACAGGAGCAGCTCTGCTAGGAGCTGGAAGGCTGTGCAGTACAGGCCTGAGTTGGGGGGGGGGGGGGGAAGGGGGCAGCACGGAGTGGGTGGTGCTGCGCATGTGTATTTCTTTGCGTGCTTATCAGTAAATTTTCTATCAAGCGAGCCACCCCATCTGAAATGTACCTCCTTTGTAAGTATCACTGTGATAGTGCCTGCTGAAAGAAGCTACTTTTATGGTGAGATTCCTTTTCTTCAGAGAACAGGAAATAATTCTTGGCTATTTACAAGATACGCTTTGTTTCAAGCTAATGCATACCAGGAGCAGCAGGTTGCTTCAGAGACCTGCACACTGCTCTTGGCCTGTGAGGGCAGCCAGTGCAGGTCCACCGTGACAGCCAGGGAGAATGCAGTCTCCTGCGCATGCAGGCGATGCCATGCTCAGGGTCATGTTTCCTGTATGACAATTGGCTTCCTCGGTGCTGTAACACAAATCAACACGCAGTGAGCTGCTGCCTCTGGTAAACTTGGGCAACTTTGGCATCAGCGCTTGAAAGCTACAACTTGGCATCAGTGATTGTGCCAGAGCAGCAGAAGAGGTTGCAGGCTTCACGATGGAACTGCTTCTTTGTGGCCCATGAGGCCTTACACAGATTGGCGGCTTTGTTTTGCAGCAAGTTTATGGTTTGTTGTGTTTGGCCAATTGCGTCCTTCCCTGGTGCAATGGGAGGATTGCAATGTTCATCCTGCAGATCATTAAAACTTTGAACCCCCACCACTCCCAGCCCCCCTGTGGTCTCTCCTTGGCTGCTCTCAGGCTGTGACATACTAAGGCAGGCTGTCACAGTTTCGGGGGTTGTTCTGGGGCTTTGATGGTTATTGACAGAAAATCTGGAGCAAGGCCTCAAAATTAATGTTCCGAGAAATGTTTTCACACATAGAGCCTTGATAGACAGTGTTGCGGTTTGGCTTAATGACAAGTTAAGAGGTTTTCATACTCAGGAGTTTGAACCTCATTAAGAGGGTTTTGTACTCTTAGTAAATGTTAACATATCCAAATCAATTGAATATATTGCTTCTCTTGGGTTTCTGTTCATCTTTTCTCTCTTCGCTCCCAATATTTATGGGTTCTATGCATGTTCTTTTGCTGTTGAGGCAGCTGTAGCATAATACCAGGAATTACACTAATGCTTACACAAAACATCACTGATCCCTCCTCAGTGCTCATCTGGGAGTCAGTCATGGGGTTTGGAATCATTAAAAATAGCAAGGTTGCTTTCCAAAATGGGTCTGAATCGACTAAATGAGCTAAGTTACAATAGTTAGCATAGTTGCGAACTGAACTGTTTGTCGTTCATCCACTTAGTGAAATCATAGACATACTCAAAGGGCTTGTGGAAAATAGGTGTGGTTTTACTATATGGTAAGAAAATCCGTTTCACAAGGAGATAACTGTAGTCCTCCTGTGATAATACAAAAAATCATCAAATTGGATCTCCATGGGTGAAATGCAAAATAGGCTTGCAGAGATGTGTAGCCAGAATAAAATGTACCCTTAACAATATGCGCTAGAGCAGTTCAATCTAAAATGCACACTAACAGACATGAAGGTACTGTATGATATCCAAAATTAAGGACGCCACTAGCTGAATGTCAAAAAAAGCCCTTGTTATTCTGTCTGATAGCAATAGTTACTTTTAGTATAAAATCAATGCAATAGTATGAATTACAGAGCTGATGGATGTGGTGAGGATGGGAAAACCTTTCTGCTTTTCTTTTTCAAATTAAATTGCTACCATATCTTATGCCCATCCTTTCTTTTTTTTTTTTTTTTTTTTTTTAAACATAACTATAAATCTAGTTTGCCTGAATATCCACTTTACCTGTTTGTGTTTCAAGCTCCTTTTCCCCTTCTAGAGCTTGTTTTATTGTCTGTTTGAGCTCTGAGTCATTCCTCATTGTCTGAGCCCCATTCTGAGTTTGGTGTTGCAGACGGTAACTTGTGGCTGATCCAACAACACACCTGTAGTCAAGCCTTTAATTTCCTGGTTGTCCTGTTCAGACTCTGAGCTGAGTGTGCTGTGTTCCACTGTGATCTCTTCTGTTTTAATATGTTAAGACAGAGACAGCTGCTGCGGTTTTGGTATTGTTGCCGATATCGAGTGAAAAACCATTCTGCTTTGCTGCCTGTTAGTCTGTCACTTGCCTTGTGTGCTGCACTTACACCAGCTCTTCCCTCACAGCGACAGAACTGTTGGGTTAGCTGGCACCGGCTTGTACCCTCATCTCTCTGCTGTGAGCCGTGCTTCCGTGTGGTTTGTCAGGAGTAAAACCTCATTCCTGAAAAAGTGATACTGAGAGAGTGTGTGTGTATATATATATATATATATATATATATATATATATAAGAACAAGCAAAAGAAACATTGAAATCCCAATTAGTATTTTTAATTACTTCCCAGGATGTGTTAGTCACCAGCAGACATGTATGAAACAATGAGCTTGAAATGCAAGTTGCATTTGTCTGTAGTTCTTTACAATCAGACTTTCCACCCAGTCACCTACAGTCACAAGGAAGCAGATAAGGACATTAGTGAAGATTACTCTGCTCAGAGCACCTTGCCCTTTTTGTGTTCTTTCAGTGAAGACAATATACTTTGTAAGAAGCTGTCATTTTCTTAGGCAAAATGATGTGTTTTTAATACGGTGGAATCTCTAGTTTTATTTCTGTCAAATTCACTCAGTATGGTTATTAAAAGAACTAAAAACTGAGCGATGAGGTGAGGGTCAGCAATGCAAGTGCTTTTAATTTACTGTAATTGGTAACTTATATATAGGCCAATGAACTTAATGAAGATAGAATATGTGTTCAGGTTGACGTTGGTTGTACTTATTCCAGCCATCAATGGGAAGGTATTTTAGCTTTGTGATTTACCTCTCCTCGTATCTCCAGATGTAGGGAAAGCACCTTCCACATGGGCTAATAGTGCTATGAGGTTGTAATATTCTGTCACTGAATTTTGCCAGCTCTAAAGCTTTCTTCATCTTTGTATTTTCTCTTATAAACATGCTAAGTTTAAAGAAATAACATCTAAATACTCATGTCAGGTAAACTTTGACTAAACTGTTATTAAAATGTCAGTAACTTGGATTCATAGCAGACAACTCCTGTCATCTTTTCACAATGTCTGTATGATTTACACAGGGAAATGTATACAGTTTCTTCTCTTTCAATATGTACCTTGTTGTGGCCTTTTATTAGCATAATTTATCTTGATGGATATTCTCAAGTGTGTGTACACATTTGCCGTCTAAACAGTGATGTAATGAACAGACAGGTAATGAACATTTGTATACAGTTGATCATTCAATGTAAATTAAACAGAATTAGATTTCAGACTCATTTTACTCTTTTTTTCACCACTGTAAGCATTGGGTTTGGGCCTCTGCTGCTGCTTCTCCATTGAACAAAACAGTGATAACCAAAGAGCTGTGTTTTCAAAAGAACCTTGTTTTACGAGAAGTTGATTTAAATCTGTTAAGTTCCAAGTGTATTTTGAAACTGGCTCCATCAATTCCATTATTCATTTTTGTTTTAATCTTTTAGACAGGGACATATTTAATTTGATGGCTTAATTCAGAGTCCAGCAGGAGGATAGGTGTAATTTTCCAAGCCATCATTGCACGTGAGAAGCAGCTCAGGAATGTTTGTCACAGAACGGTACCTCAAGCTGCATCCTGAGATTTCTTTACCCCTGTTAATGTTTATGACCTAGATTGGTAGTGGAGTAAGTAAAACAAGAACACTTTCCAATGGAAGAATCATGTTGATTGCTTCACAGATTCCTCAAATTGGAGCTGAGCAGTCTATCTTTCGTGTTTCTCTTCAAATGTCCTTACTTCTTTCAGCCATCAGAAAGACAAGGCAGGAGAAGACTTAAACTTTCTTAAAGGTTTCCAGCTGGGAACATCTGTTCCTGGTACTGAAGCTTCTCAGCTCTGACAAAGGAACACCCAGTTCATCTGACAGCTTTTCCATGAACTCTGCCTCAAAAACAAGATCAGTGTCCTTCCGTGTCTGATGTCCCTGCAGTTTTCTTTCACAGCGTGATAGATTGGTGAGTCTGAACTCCATTGTTACTCAGAAACACAGTAGATCTGTAGCTGAAAACATGTGCTGTGAAAACATGCCATATTTTGTATCTGGCATTTGTTTGTGAATCTATGGATGGGGAAGCTCCATCTATGCAAAAAACCCTCTACAGGTCTTCATTAAGTGCAATGAATGTGGAAATAAGAAGTAACCTGGTCCTTTTCCTCCTGAGCTACTGGAGTGACTTTCAACTCCTGCTGGTCTACCAGTTAAACTGGAGCATACTGGCTCCACACACAAAGGGCATTGATCGTGTTTTTTCAGGTACTGTCATCAAATACTGTTCAAACTGGCAAGCACGTGTATGTGGAGGGTTGATAGCTCTCCTTTCAGAGGGCTACTCAAAAGAATTACAGTTTTCATAAAATGGCCTGTTTCAGTCAGCTTTTTCAATGGAGTGCAGGGATCTTGGTACAACCCTTTTTTAACACGTTACCCCAAAAAAACTCCACATTGAGTTAATGTTACTTATTTTCTCTAAGTCCTATTCCTAGTAATTTCTGAAACAAACAAGCAAACAAAAATAATGTAAATGATATTCACTTTTATTTTGCTTAGTTTTTTAGCAAAGACCTAAGGAAAGAAACCCAAAAAACTAAGGGATTGTACCTATTTATGTCCTCACACTTCAAACTTGAAACAGTATTACAGGGCAAATAGCATATTGTTGAACTTTGTGTGGAGGCAGTTCAAGCAGAGCTTGGAGGGGACAAACCAAACTGAAAAGCCTGACCTTCATTTTTTTTTTTTTTAAAAAAAAAAAAAGAGAGAGAGAGAGAGATCTGCAAAAGTGAGTTGAAATGTCTGGGTAAATGTATAGCAGAACAAAGGCATGCATTACTTGCTAGCTTATGCTGTAGCATTTCTAGAAAAACAGATGTTGTCCAAGCTGCACATAGTCCAAAAGATCTCTGATCAGGATGCTGATGCTTTGTTTCTGCATTCAGCCAGAGCTGGCTGATGGAGCCAGATGAATTTAACCAGGTGTTAAACTCAAGTGGGCCAAGCGCCTCTGCAGTCTTGAGAAGTAGTTTTCTGTTTTACACGTTTCCCACTTATTTAAAAACATAATCCCTGTAAAACAGCAACAAAAACTTAAGAAAATGTATTTTATTTTATTTTATATTTTTTTTCTGAACTACTTGTTCACTTCTAGAGTAGTGGTCCTTTACCCAAACACCAACAACATCCTTCTTGGCCTTCATGCTTTCACAAGTATTGCGCTTGCTTGCTTGCTTGTTCAAAGACCAAGTTTTGACTGTTTAGTTCAGAGGGATGCGTAGGGAATCACAGCATCTTCTTTGGCTTCCTGTTTGCCTTCAGTTGAAGAATCTAAAATCTAAGGTGGAAAGACCTCTGTTCCTGAGGAGAAGAAAAAACAGTGGCAGAATGGATTCCCACGGCTGGGTCTTTCTGCACCTTACTTAAATCACACAGATGGAAAAGATGTGGTATTATAAGGGATGAGAATGTTCTTGGAGGGCAGAATGAGAGTGGATAGTTAACTGGTATTCATTACAGTTGAAAATGGATTTAAGGAGTCTGCTCTGGCTAAAAGCTAGCTTAGGATTCCTTTGGCCTGAATTTCTCTCTCTGCTGAAAGAAAAGTTGATGGCAGAAGATGGTTCATCTGTTGTTCCTCCTTTGATCCTCAGCCTTTTGAGCATCACAGGCACAGGCCCTTTAAATGAACCAGAAAAGAATCCCAGTTCAGCTTTTCCTTTTCACTTTGGAGGAAAGCTCTTCTGTTCTTCATCCTGTTCTTAGCAGGGGTGGAAAGAATCAGCCACTCACAGTTGAGATGGCAATGCTTCCTTGGCTTAGTATTGTTGGACAGAAGAGATTACTGAAGACACCAGTGGGTTAAGATGTGTGTGCATTTCTAGGAGAGAAATGGAAAATGAATTTCCATTTTCTATTTGTAAGTAGTGAATGTTTTTGCAAGTAGTGCATGTCTTAAGCTGAGGCTGAGTCTTTCCTACTAATCCTAGAGACATTTATTGTGGCTGAGAAGAGCATGCATAGAGATGTTAAAAGCAGGTGACAAGTATTGACAAGGAGGAATAAGATACCCACTGAATCAGAGATGTACACCAATGTTGTGGCAGGGGTCGTGATGCACCGTAACTAGTGGGGGACGAGTGTCCTGCAGGAAAAGTCAAAAGGAGAGTAGAGCACATAGGAAAGCATTTGGATCCTGTGGGAACAGCTGTGATCTGAAGGAGCCAGGTGTTGTCAGCAGCGTTTTGGGTTATAACTAACTGAATCCCTACAAAAAGGAAGTGCCAACCTGGCAGGTGGTATCCAAAACCATCAGGATCAGGAAACAGCATTGATAGAATTTACTTTCAGTACTGATCTTGGCTAATTTTATATGCATAGCTGTGGAAGTACAATTGTCCAGGCGTTGCAGAAATGCTGCTTTGCTCTGATAGGGATCATGTACTGCACACCTTTAATAAACCTTGACTCTTCAGTTCATATTTCATTTTTCTGAGAGTTACACAGATTCTGCTCAGTACCTGGCTCAGGCTGAACAATCTGTTACCACATCCTTGATACCATGGGGTATGTAAAGGTGGTGATGTGGGCAGAAAGAGCAGAAACGGCACAGTTTGAGAAGCCAGCAATGTGCAGTTTCCAAAATCTGGAATCGAGGTGGAAGCACACGGAGAATCCCTCCTGCTCGGCTCCTGGGAGAGCATTGGGTGAGGATACTTGCAGGTGGCTTGCCTTCACTTCCTCTGTCTGTGCTCTTGAAATAGCCCAGGTGTAGCTCAACAGCTTACATGCATCCTGTATAAAGTTCCCTGATCTATTTATAGAAAAACTGCCAAAGATTACTGAATATAATTTTCTCCAAAGATGGTCAGTTAAGATTCAGTTTACATATTCTTTCTGAAACACCCACTGTGTTGTTTGGAAACCACAGGTCCTTTAGGTATTTTCTTTTGAAAATCCTGGGACGAGGATGTTATTCAACATGTGGATGAGGTTAAAATAACCTAATAACACAGTAGAGTACAGTCAGTTGGTCATGTCAGAAATGCAAGAATGATTGATTGTGTAAAGGTAGCATCAGCTGTGCATCTCTGGTGATGTCCCCACGCATTGTGAAGCTTACATTTAGGCTGATTTTCAAATACTGAGGATCTCTGATGCTGAGGTATCTGCATTGCTTCTGTTGTTTGTGATGAGAAATGCATTTCATAAAGTTACTGCAACTTTAGCTGCCATATGTGCTTGTGGTGCTTCATACTGAGTATAAATTTTAAACAAAAACAGTAATTAATTATAAAAGCTATGGTAACTGACTGTACTGGGTTGCACACAGTTCCCCATACTCTAATAGTGCAACCGGCTCATGGAGACAAAAGAAATGCACATAAATTGCCTTTTATTACCAGCTTGTACCACTTATTTTCACATGAAAAGTCTTGGACAGCTGAAATAAATACTTGGGGGAGAAAAGGCCGATCTCCATTGGGTTCCTGTGTTATTCCCCACATCCCAATTATGCTCTGCAGCTCCATAAAACTTTTCCATTTTGAAAAGCTGCTCAAGTTCTGCACTCAGCGGCCCCGAACGACAATAATTTTGCTTCTGGCTGTCACTTGATATTGCAAATACAGTGTGCTTACAGTGGAGCTCGGGAAGTCACACATGGAGTGCATTTTTTGGAATCCTCTTTGTTTTATCATTGCAGAACAACCCACAAAGATTTGTATTGTTGCACCTGAATAAATAGTGCTCTGCACTTCACCCATTGAGGTCACTGCACGTGGCTTGCAAGGGGGGCATTCTTCGGCTCTTTCCCTACTGCTCCTGCTGAATAACAAGAGCCTCGGCACCCGTGCCATCTGACCAAATGTCACAAAGTGCATGTTTTTGATACTTATCTTGAAAGGCCAGCTGCTGGCCACCAGTAGCTTTTTGTGCATCAATATTTTTCTACCAAGCAGGAACAGCGTTCATCTACGCAGTTCACAGTTACAACTACCAGCATAGTTTTAGCAGCGTAGACTTGCCAAATTCTCTAAATATTTTAATTTCATTGTAATGCATAATAACAGGTGTACAGTGTAGTTGCCAGTTGCTGCTTGCTGGTTGGGACAGTAAATTACTCTTTGCAAAATTAAAATGATATTTAATTGGTATTTTAAGATAAAAACGCTGACAGCAAATGCTCAGGCTTCAGCTCTTAACAGTTAGAGTTTGGTAGCTGTCGTTTCCACAGCAAATGCTCAGGCTTCAGCTCTTAACAGTTAGAGTTTGGTAGCTGTCGTTTCCACATGACCACTAGACAGAGGAATGTGCCTTCCTTGGAAGTTATTTTCAGCTGCCCAGAATGATAAGAAATGAGTTATTTCTGAAATACATTTTCCGTATCGTTCTCAATGTTTTGCCTACAGCTTGCTTGGTCTTGCATGCATGCTCCTCGTGCATTCTATCTCTCAACATTTTTTCCCCCCTCTTCTTGAGGAACAGTTACTAATTGGGTGAGAGACCCTCCTTGTGCATTTCTGCCATGGCTGGTTTGCAGATACATTCTTTAATTTAGAAGTCTGAGCAGACACAAAAGCCAGATTTCCATGGTCTTGGCTGCAGAGACTTTTGGGGCTTACATGATTTGACTACCGCTGAGCTGAAGACTGATTTAGGAGCCAAACTTTTTTTTTCCTGCATTGTTATCATGGAGACCAGACAGTTGTACTGGGCAGGATTTATTGCCAAATCTAAACGTGAAATTGTACCTCCTGCACACTAGTGTTGTGGAAGACGTCTCAAAACCACTGCTTTCAAACAGGCCAAACACACACATACTATATGATAAGAGGTTATGGTGAACGTGTCCTCAGATCTGTAGGTTACTGCAGCGGGTCTACCAGAGTAGGATACTTTAGTTACAAACAGAAGAGCAGGGGGAGGCATCGTCCCTCACCTCAGGTCTGTCTCAGTTCCTCTGACACAGATTAGTTTTGTTTGGTGTCTCTGTGGGATAAAAACATTCTCTGTAACACTCCTTGAAAGCAGCAGTGTGGGTGTCTGCTGTCACCTGCTACAGACTGCCGAGGGCTGAAAATGGCCCCCCACACATTAACAAGTCTTGTAGCTAAATGACAATATCAGTTGGTTTGGATGTTTATTTTAAGTGACTATGTAAAGGCCAGCTCCCCAGAAGATTAGCTCAAACTCTCATCACTTCTTGCAGGGTGATCTCTGGAGTTACGCTAATGCTTTTCCTTACTGCCTGCACATCTTCCTGGTTTTTTTCCTGACTCCTGTAATGTAGCTTTCAGCCTTCTGCCTTTATTTATTTATTTAAGACTTGTTGAATATCACAAGTTAATAGACATAAGCCAAGCCCCAGAGGGTTTCATGGTCAACAAGTAAAGGGCGAAGAGCTTGTTAACGTGGAAAAACTGAACAGATTGCTGCAGCCTGACAGGAGAGTGATTTATCTTCCTGTATTGATTTTCAGTGGTGTGACACGTTACATGCGTTTTCATTGTTTTCGGTGATGGTCTTACTAATGAGGAGCCTCGCAAAGAGAGTAATGTAGCTGCAAAATCTGGACTAGCATTCAGGACTAGTGATCTACATGCAAGACCTTTTGTAGTACCGGATGAAGTTGTTAGACGGCAAGGTACAGTAGAAAGTTCCCACAGCATGAGACAGATTCTGAATTCGTAAGCCCAGCCTGAGCTAATGGGGAAGTTACTGCAGCTTTGGCTGGAGGCAAGAGCTCAGATCAACCCTATATTAGTTTTGTGCTGGAATTATCTTTGAAGCTTGTTTCTCTCTGAAATGGTTTAGGTCATCTGCTTTTTGCCACACACCAGAAGTAGAACTGATCATCAAGGTCTGCAAAGTTTTCTCAGCTGGTTTTAATCACTGGCTCTCGGTTGCCATATAACCTATGTGAAAAGCAAATGTTACCTGAGTATTAGCAAAGGTTAAAACCACCAGCATGAGCAGAGCTGCTCGCCTGTGCAATGCATTCAGTATTTATTATGGATGCCGCCATTCAGGAGTGCTGCTGTCCAGCTGAATGTTACCATTAGTTTCTGAGAACCATTTACAGGCAGGATTGCTGCATGCAGTTCTGGAATCAAGGCTGTGCACACACTTCTCTCAGCCACAGATAAGGAAATGGGGTTTAAAATCTGCAGATATGTTTAAAACCTGGAAGCTGTAGCCCAGAAACTATGCTGATTTATATTGTCTGAGGGTGTGATCCCCCTTATCTTGTTATCTGCCAAGATGTGAGGTTTAGATTACATTTTCTTAGCCTGAAGGCATTGCAGTCTTATGCTTCAGAGTAGCATGAATATGAATATTGCCCTGATCGAAAATGTAGCCTATACAATTTTCAGCAATTCTTTATCCAAAGGGAAAGTCCAAGATTTCTCTCTTACATGCTTTGCATTATTTGTATTTTGGAAGGAACTGGGGTCTTTATGCTCAGTTTCTGAGGGCTTTTCCAGGTTTCCTGAGTAATCCCTTTTATATGCAACATTTCAGAACAACTATGCTGGGAGCTGGGCTGGGAATTGCAACCAGGGCTTGCTTCTAAAGGATCTTTAAAAATGTGCCTATAAAATAGATGTAGTCAGCACTGGTATCTCTAGCAGGTGGGTAGCATTGAGACAAGTGATATGACTTGACCAAGGCCAAAGGGCAATTTATTATCCTGGCTTCTAACCTGCACATGCCTGTCCTGGAACAGAGAACTCAGCTCCAGCAGGTAAGAACAGACCATTAGTATTGCCAGAACATCTGAAGAAATGCTTGCACAAAATGTGGCTGATCCATCTTGGAGGTCAGAAAAGTCTGACAAAGGGGTTAATTGCTTAGGATATCCTGCAGGCGTATCTAGGGACTTGGTACTTGGCTTTGGTATTTCTTTAAAAAAACAAGGGACTTTACGTTTAATAGTTAGGAATAATTCTTTTGTTTACACAGCATAGTGTTTCATGAAATGCTAAATTCTTTAAAATAAAGTAAAAACTACAGGTTTAAAAGTTGCTTATGCCAGAATTCCTCTCTGAAGGGTGAGTAAGAAATGAGATGAATTTCCAGCAAGATGGCTACCATTGGCTGTGAATTAAGAAGAGGTTGGACTTGCATGGTCTCGTCACTCACATAGGAACCCAGAGAAGCAGTGAAATGCTCTGAAAGCTGAGTTAATTCTTCCTGAGAGCCTGCAGTGCTCTCCATCTGCAGGGCAGGGCTGGTTTGCAGCTCAGTGAAGGGACATCATGCTGTGAGCTACGTGAAGTCTGCCACTCCTCCATCCCATCTGTATCCCTCTCCTGCAGCCTTTGGGACTTCTCCTAAAGCAGGTTACCATTTCATTTTGTGTCTGCTGTGAAGGGAAAGGAATAAAAGGCTCATCTAACATTAGCAATGCTCGGTTCCCTTGGAGCCAGGAGCTCTGTGTAACCCTGAGTCCCTGCTGTTGTGCTGAGCTCACCTTTCCTCTAGCTGTCCCCTTTTGACAGCACACAAGCCCACATCTGCTGGCTTGTTGGCTCACATCAGCATGAGCAGTCGGTGTTGTAGAGTGAGGGAGGTGCTGTGGCAACCTTATGTGAGGTTGGAGTTCACAGCAAGGGATGATGTGCCACGCTTCACATCATCTCTGAACAGCTCTTGGGGATGTTTTCATGAGGGCCTGAAGGGGAGGGGAGGAAAGCTGTTGGGTAGTGGCTAACATGTCTGCATGCTTGGAGTAAACTGCTCTCAGGTATGAATTTGGGTGTGGGCTGTGAGCTAAAGTGAAGTTACTTCTAGTGTGCCCATCTGAATGTACAGTGTGCTACTGCCAGCTGCTGATTTTGAAGCTTCATCTAGTCCGGGGAGGTTGAAGTTGAAGGGATTTATCATTGCAGATGGAAGCTTGCAATTTACCTTCAGTTGCTGAAAACTTTTGTGGTGAAGTCTTTTTCTCAAAGAAGTATATAAAGTGCTGCTGAGAGAAACAGGTGCTATCAGATTTAATGATGTTTACTGTTGGAAAGACACAGTTTACACAATTGTTTAAGGAACTTGCCAGAAAACTACACTGTTTACACATTGTGCATAGGGAACTCAAAAAAGAAAACAAAAGAAACACAATCAAAACCCCGGATTGTGGTCCTGTCCACAATCTCAAATCAAATAAAACTCTGTTTTGTAACTGAGCAATTATTCCTAGCGAGTTTGCAGTGGCGAAGCCTGCTGTGGTTTGAACATCTGGTTGCTCTGCAGGCTTCAGGGTGACAGCAGGGAGGTGAGGCTGGGAGAACACAAGGGATGTATTAGTCAGAAGCTTGAGACATAAAAGCTCAGATTTGGTTTTCCTGTTCTGCCACAGATATCTTGTTGTCTTGGGTGAATCACAAAAAAAAAAGTTGTTAGATCCCTAAAATCGGGTTACATCCATGCTTGTAAGTTCGCCTTTCTGATTTCCCAGGGGTGTCAGGGCCATCTCTGCAAAGGTGCAGGCCAGGGGCTCTGGGTGGCAGCAAAGTAGGCACGGCCCGGTCCTCACCCATTCATTCCCAAACGACCAGGTGAAGGCAGCAGAGCGTCTCTGGTGATGATAGCAAAGGTCAGCCCAACCCTGTGGCCACAGATCCTCAGCGGTGGGCTTGCAGAGGGAGTTTCCAGGCAGGAGGGAGATGGCAGTGGCTGAGAGGGACCTGCTGATCCCTGCTCAGTACGGCCGGCCAGTTGGCTGCTCAGCTCTGTCTGGGTGAAGTTCCATAGATGATTCTGCCTTTATCCAAGGCAGCACAAGACCCCTGTTTCTGTGTGCTGTGCTTTGTTGGCAGCATGTGCTGGGCAAGCTGGGTGCTGACCAAACGCCAGCTGTGTCCCCCTGCCCAGGGCAAGTGGCTTTGGACTGCAGCAAGTTGGGGAACAGCTGGCCATTTGTGAGCGTGTCTTCAGTCAGTCACGGTTCTGTACAAACATCGTTAGTGTACCTGTGGTTTTGATAGCACAATAGTATTTAGAACTGCTTCTAGACATTTGATTTATTACCTGTTCTTCTTAGTGTGTCTGTCCTGTACTTAAAAATCCCCCAAAGTTTTCCTGAGGGACTTGTTTGTTCCCTTTTGGTTAGGAAGGCAGCAGTGCTGGGCTTTGTCCTGGACTTGGACCTGTTTTCATGTCTTCCTAATCAGTATATTCTGCAGGCTCTTTTTACTGATGCCCTTGAGCTGTGGCTTTCCCTGTATATTCACACTGTCTAAACTCTCACCGGAGCCACGCACCATACTGTGGTCACCCCAGCGACATGGGTGTCCCTGTGCTCATAGGCTTCAGCGCTGGCTCTTGGTCCCCACCAGGTAGGAAGCCTTGCTTTCAGCCAGCAGTAGCGCTCAGTGTCTGATGAGAGGAATCGATGCGAATGCAGAGCAGAGCGCGTGGTTTAAAGCACGCAGGCACTTGGAGTGAGCGGTGGCTCCCGGCTTCTCTCACTTTTCCCAGAAAGCCTTTCTTTGATCTGCCAGACTGTGCTGGGCTCCCTCTTGAGATGTCCTCTGGGTATGTCTGGCACTGCCATTCCCAGCTGACAGCTGTGTGAATTTCTGCCTTGCATCTTCATTAATCTAAGCTCACTTAGAATAAAAGGCAATAATGTTAATTGGTCTACTGCTGAGAAGCTTCCTGAGCTCAGCAGATACTCTTTTCTCTTCCTGCGATACCTTATTCTATTTGAATTAGTATGAAAGCACTTGATATCACTAAACTGTCTTCGCCAGAAATATGCTTTTCTTTTGAGGTAGTCCTGGTGTAGCTGTTACGGTTTTTGTTTTTGTATCTCTGAGCTGCCAGTAGACAAAAAGCAGCAAAGCACTGACCTTCGAGGACATCTACTGAGATGAGCCAGGGCAGAGCAGGGATGAGAGACTGTCTCTGACAGCCAGTGACACGACGTGCTTTGAAAATTGTTTTTTACCATCAGCACCACTGAGTGAAGAAAGTATCCTGTTGAAATCCACTATATGGGAGATATTTGTTAACAGATTTTGCCTGAGACATCTGCCAATGTTGATTTAAATGCATATCTAGGGAAATCTTGCCAGAAATGTGCACTTTCCAAAAGCAGTAAGGGCAGTTAAACAGAAAATTGAGACAGCTGTGTCGTGTTCTCTTGTTTGGAACCAAAGACCATGAGTAAGAAGTGACCAGTGTCACTGAAATCAGATGTGCACGCTGTGACAAGCAGTAGTTGCTTTAGAGTGAAGGTGCCCCCAATCACAATTTCAAGAACTTCAGCTTGAAAAATTGATTTGGCTTGAAAATTGCTACACTTAAAGCAAATTATATGTCTTTAAATGTTCATGCTATTTTAGAATTAGAGACTATTAAAAATAATTACCCGGCTTTCAAATGTTGGCTTTGATCTAATGCTACTTTGTCACTCCTTATCTAAAGACAAAGGGTTGTTATTCCTGATTTGCATCCTTAAAAGCTTGTGAACCTGCTGTATATTTTAAGGACTTGCTGTAATTGAGAGTTGCTAATTGACTTGTTGTGTGTCTGTGGGCTTCATCTCTGCTGTCACTGACTGCAGCATTTCAGGGATCCATCTTGATCCTGTTAATGTCAATTGGAGGTGGGCCTTCCATGTTGATCTTTTCTTTTTTAGCCAGAAATAGGCCTAGGAGATTTTTGGACATTGCTTTTAATTGGCTGGATGTGCTTTGGAAAGAATGTAGCTGTGCTTTGGAAAACTGGAGCTTTCCCTTCAACCCCAGCCATTAAAGACCCAGGAGTTTGGGTCCGGAGCTTTCAGCATTAATCTCCTGTGTACAAATATGCATTGCATTAAGATTGTAGCTTCTCTGTTGATGAGTGCATGCAGTGCAGGAAACGCTACCTGGTCTTTACAAGTCTCCGTGCAGCCAGCACACACTCTGACCACGCTGGAAATATCCTTGGTATCCCCTGGTCTCCTTGGGTGGTACGCTGTGGGTATTTTGAGGCACCCATCTTTTGAACGATGCACCTTAAGTGCTGCAGCAAAGCTGGAAGACATGGGATTGCATCTGAAATCCCAGTCTAGGTCAGTTCCCAGGTATGTGTAGCCTCCCCGTTGGGGTGTGACTGCAGCACTCCCCAGCCCATCTCCACTCCATCTCACCAAGAGGCAGCTGTGGTTGTGTGGGTTGGAGAGCAGCCATCCCCCCAGGCTGCAGAGCTTGGGGACAGAGCACTAGGGTTCCGTGTGTCAGCCCCTTTTCTCTGCTGGACGTGGCCAGGGTTGGCAAGGAGGGGCAGAAGAACCCATAGGCACTTGGAGGTGGTGGTGCAGGGAACAGGAATGTACTTCCCAGTGAATTCATGTATGGGTGTTGCCAGCCTTCCTGGGTCTGCGAGGTGCCCAACAAGGTCTTTACAGAGCTGGAACCACCAAACTCGGTGCTGGTAAGAGCTGGTAGAGGAGGGAAGCATCCAATGGCTCTGCTGGCAGAGCTCAGCCTGGAAGGTCGAACTCGGCAGCTTTTCCCGGCTTACTTCCAGCTGCTGCTGGATGTTTCCTCGCAGAAGCCAAGAGGTTACATGGCAGCCGTGTGCCCTCGCCGTAGCGAGGCAGCTGCCCTGGCAGTACTCTCAGGCTGTGTTTGGCTCGGGCACAGGCGGGCCTGTCTTACCCACTGTAGGCTTCTCACTGGTCACAAGGAGCTGGACCTGGTGGCGCGGGTGATCCTCTCCTGTCCTCAGTTTCTCAGCTATCTTTCTCAAGCTCGAGAAGACCTAGCACCCAAGAATTTCAGAGACTGTAAAATACCCTAGCATTTACTGCATACCAACTTCATACATACTGCATTAAAATCCTGAGTAAATATTATACTGCTGGCTTTACCATCCCTAAGCAAACTCATGCACAAAGACCTCAAGTTATTTTACAGCCTGAAGTTGATGAAAAAGATGAGAATATCCAAGTCTGCTGCCTGTAAAATAACCCAAATACAGGCACTTGCTAATAACAAATAAGATGGGTGCCACTTTAAATACCAACTATTTGGGATGGTTTTGTTTTTGAAAAGTTTCCACTTGCCAAGAGCTACTGCAGAATGGCTCCCAGGATAGTTCAGATATTCTTGCCTGGTAACCATAGCATCTGCAGAAATTGACGTTTCTTAAGTGATCTCTTTTTTTTAAGACTTTGTGTTGAATTCCTGAGCCCCTAAGCAGCTTCACTGGGAGCCTGAGCAGCTGTAGCCCTCCTGTTAGCATTGCTCACTCATCATTTACCTGTTTGCATGGGAGAGCATCCAGTGCTGAGTGCAGTCACTGCCTCCTTCCTCTCTCCTCTTTCCCTCTGGTGACACATCACCACTGCAGCCAGCCCTGAGATTGTCATTTAAATGTGCACTGCTGCTGCTGCACTGTGTGATTTCTAATCCTTTTGGAAGAGTAAGAAGAGGTATGTAGCTATCGAAGCTGTGTGAGATAACTGTCTTTTGTTAGCTTCAGGAGAAGGAACCTTGCTGCAGGTAATAAAATGCCAAGTGGTATGCTGTTACTTGTGGGCCTGTTTGATCAGCACTGAATTAAGCCAGGAAGCATAAGATTTGCTGATATGTCTTCCTTTTTTCCACAAAAAGCAATACATTTAATGGAGTGAATAATTGTTAGCAGAAACCTCTTATTTGTAGCGATGTTGGTGGGCTCAAAAGCCTCTGTAATCCCAATATGCAGCTCTTCTCTCCCACTGTCTTTGGCCATGTGGTGTTTTGGTGGGAAGTACTCATTAAGTCTGCTGACTTCCCAGTGTCCATTCTTGTTTTTACCTTTTTCAGCTAGCCCTACACTTCTTGGTCGGCCTTCCTGAGCGGACATCCCTGTCCTCTCTGCTGAGGCTCTCTGGGCTGCTGGTCAGAGCTGTCTGTTTCCACTGGGGGAAACTGCTTCCTGCACTTTTTTCAGGTCTGTAATTCTGAAGCTTTCCTCCAACATCAGATTTTTTTTAATTATTATTTTTTTATTTTTATTTTTACCTGCATTGCCTGCTGCCTTCTGAGTTACTTGACATAGTCCCTGAAAGCTAGGGCTGAGCTCATCTGGGATTTGGATGTGTTCCTTCTGTGGAAGCTGAGACCCTCTGGCATAGCAGAGTCTGAGTGGCGTGATAGAGCTGGCAATGCTTAGCTGCCTTTTTGTCTTGCTCTGCATGTTGGCATAGTTACGTAGCAAAGTTGGAGTGGAGATGGGGTGACTGCAGTGTTCCTTCTTTGCAGAGCAGAAACCCATCGCTCCCTCTGCTTCCACAGCTGGGCTGAAGGACAGGAGAATATGGCTGGTGAGGCTTAATAAATTGTAGGGGATTATTGTTGTTGCCAAGTGCCATTCATTTGGAGATACTGGCAAATAAAAGCCCGTCTCATGATGATTTACCTGTCTTTTTGGTAGTCTTCTGCATGTAAAACACAAGGTCAGTTGTATTTGCTCCGCCACAGCTTTGAGTGCTAATAGCAACCTTCTCTTACTGCTTCCTCTTTCGGCCTCATCGTGTGAAAAATTATATAGGAAAGTTCAGCCTCTTGGAGAAAATGTTCCTCCAAGCTCCCATGGCTGAGCGCAGAGCTGACTGGGGAACCTGCTTAGGACCATGGCTGCTGGGATCAGGGCAGTTGTGGCTTCTTGAAACATCAACTCTGCGGAGATGTGTGTACCCAAGAAAGCATGCTTGGTGTGTCACCACATCGGGATCCTGCTCCTCATGCTGAACATTGATTCAGAAACTGTAAGATGGTTAGTAATGATGTCAACTAATTGAAATGATCCTAGGCAGAAAACCTCAATAGCTTGCTACGTTGTTTTAGTGCCAGCTGTGACATTTGGTTACTTCTAGGGAAGTTTTGTATCTTGAGCTTTTCTCAGATTCCAACACTGTGCCTACAGCAAAAAAAAAAAAAAAAGGAATTGGAAATGTGATTTATCAGAAACTTAAAAGAGCTTGACATCCCCAAAGACTTGATACTTTTTCAAAATTCCACGTGATTCTATGATTCTATTTGCAAGTACACAAAAGGCCTTTCCAGATGTTTTTCTTTCCTTTAACTTAAATTTGTAATTGAAAAAATATTTTCATCTACCACAAATAATTGGCATACATGAATTATTTGCCTGAAATACACTGTTTAAGGTCAATAATTAGTTTTTATGTCCCAGCGTTTCACTGTATACGTGGCAATGGGACACAACAAAGATAGATTGGTACAGATTTTCAGAAGAAGGCTCCCCCCATTTTTAACCCCCAGTTGAACTGCAGGTGGGAATTTCAGCAAGCAAACGCCAGTCAGCTCTAGCTTTGTATTATAGCAGTGGACAAGTACTCTGGTTTGCATCTGGAATTCATTTGCTAGATGCAAAATTGCACCTGCAGAAGGGGAATCCACTTCTCCCCTGACCCAATATGCTGCTAGCTTCAGGAGCTTAACAAAATCAGTGACAGGTCTTTGAAAAGTTGTTGGGGTCTTATTGGAAATTGCACTTAGAGCTCTGATTTTTTTTCCTTTCCTCTCCACTGAGAGCCATTGTAGAATAAGAGCTGCTTGGTGCTGTGATACATTTTTTTTATTGGGTGGCTTCCTCTGCATACATTCTGGCCGACAACTTAAAATGTTATCCTGGCAGCTGATTTACTTGGAGTATAATTTATACCAGAGACAGCATGGACCCTAAATTCTGCTTACTCTTCCTCGAGTTTCATCCTCTTTGCTGACTTATCCAACTAAAAATCTCTGATCTTCTCTGTCCCCTCACCTTCTGCCCCTGCAAGTATTGAAGCTCCTGTGAATCTTCCTGTTCACTTTGAAAAGTGAAATGCTCAAATATTGTTTCACGTAATATTTTGATGCAGGCTTGAGTAACTTGGAAACCTGCACTTTTAAAATGATTCCTGAAAACACATGTGCGCTTCCCTGCTGTTCCTTTCAAAAGTGTCCCCTTGGCTCAGGGGCTGACAGCGATTCTTGCTCTGTAGAGATGCTGAGTGCGGTGGGAGGCAGTCCAAAAGCAATAGGACTCACTAAGCTGTCTGAGGGAGAGGCGATCATCTCAGAAGGACAGTGTGGGGCTTACTCCTGCTTGCCTTCCTCTCTCCCCATCTCATACGTTTCCAGGTTTTTGCCTGTCACAGGTTTTTTGGCACCTATTTGAATAAAACAACAATAATTGCTCCCTCACTGATGTTCTATTAGACCAAAGAACTTGAGGATCTGTATCGCCTGGGAAAGATGCTCAGAGCTCTGTTTTCTAAAGATATTTCAGGATGCCCTGTATTGCAGCTGTGTGTGTGTTCTTGGCACGTGAAAGTCAGTCATGCTGGGTAAAAGTAGGGAGCACTTCCAAAAGGATATTCTTGTTTCTCCAGAAGTTGCTGCTCCTTTGGAAGAGTGGAAGAGTTTCTCATTTTTCTCCAGGACAGCGTTGTTGAATGGCTATATTGTTTGTGAAAGAATTTTCAAACTTGACAAGAAAAGCTTAATTTGCGGGCAACAAATGTGTGTCTCTCCAATTCTGTTTGCAACTTATTTCCTTCTAATTGTTTATTTCTGTGACTTTGTATCACCTCCGGTGCATGATGGCATCTGGGAGCGATAGAGCCACTAACAAGCAGAGCTGTGTCACAGCTGACTGCAGATGAAACATTCCGGAAATGGTGAAGGCCACATGCCTCCTCCCCGGCCTTTAATTAGCAGGACAAAGTAATCATCGGTTCCCAAAATACTATAGTGCATTGCTAACTCTTGGTGTTTTCTGCAGTGTTTTCCAAAGGCACTGAATCTTGCTGGAGAGTTTGGTTTTTGTTTACGACTCCTTTGCTTGTAAAGATACTGGGGTCTCTTGATGTGATGACCCAAGTTTTAGTCAATGTAGCTGTAATCACCCTACTCTTAGGGGACACCTGGCCTTGGAGAAATGCTGTGCATTGATGCGGAATTGATGGCTCGTCTGTCTCAAGTATCACCGTGTTTTCTTTTGGTGCAGGTGTCTGCTTCTGGGATATAGCTGTAGGCTGCCAGCACTTCCAGTTCTGCTGGGAACTTGATTTCCTCATTGCCACTTGGCATCAGTAACTCTGCTTTTTTCTTTTGTGATGGCAGGAAAGGAAACATTTGAGTTATGAGAGCCTGAAAGGCTCATGAGAGTTGCAATTTTATGGTCTGTCCAAAAGACTACCAACAGGTAGGGTAAGGAAAGGATAATCAGATGATTCTGTTGGTTAAAATAGTCGTACTGAAATGTTGTGAAGGTATACAGCATACTTAGATTAATGAATAAAAATCACTAGAATGAGTGGAGTTGCTCCCTTCAGAGCATAAAGTGAAGCACAGATATGGCTCCTTGCACACTGAGGGCCCAATACGGTGATTATAGAGCAACAGCCACTGAGAAATGCCATGACCTTCAAACTAATACCACTGTGATTTATGTCTACTAAAGAGCATACACTACTGCCCATACTGCTAAGTGTAACGGCTGTGGTGTGCTGCATGAGGAGACAGAAATAGATGTGTGTTAGCAAATGTACTGAAAACAAATGAGCTTCAAACCATAATCGTTATCATCTCAGTGAAAAATTGAGATAGATTCCCCAGTGATTTTATACGTCAAAGTTTTAAGCTGAAACAAGTGTGTATGTACTGATGTTAAGCCTTTTTGCAGAAAGCAGTTACTTCCCACCCACACAGAGTTACTGCTAGGAAAGGTGTTTCCTTTACATTTGTGGAATGAAATACTTGAAAAATTAGGCTTGAAGTAGGAACTTACGGGCAATGCAAAAGTATTACCAGGGAAAGTAGCATGTGTGAGGAGCTTAATTGAATCCAGAGATCAAGTCAAATATCAAGTTTGAGTTCCTGAAGCACTCTAAAAAAAGCAAAATCCCTTTTTATAGTCAGAAGAAGGGACTTGGTGTACCATCTGTTTCATGTCATAACTAAACTAAGTTTTAAATAACATTTATTTGTAATCCTCCAAAGACATTGTGTGAGAAAATGATTAGGAAAATATTCTATATCTCAGATCTCCAGCTGAACTGTTAACTAAATTGCATTTGGAACACCGACTTCTGCTCTTAATCCCAGCCATCCTTCAAAAGCAGTTGAAACTGCACAGAGCCATGTTTGCTTCCTTTATTCTTCCTGCTTGTGATCAATGAAAATGGCCCAGTTTGATTTTCAGATCCCACCAGACATGTGCAGGATTGGCAATTAGGAACCGTGCTTGTTTTTATAAGTACCCATTAAAAAATGGAAAACGTTGCACGCGAGAACAAAATTTCACTTCAAAGATGCAAGATCCACTGCTGCATGGGAAAATATTTGCCTTTATTACAAAGTTTTTTCCTAAAATTATTTGCAGATAGAGTTTTAGCAAAAGACCAACCTAGTCCATTCTGAAACACTTATATTAGAGAGATTACATTCCCGAAGTGCTGTGTTCTTGTGTTGTTTTTTGTTTGTTTGTTTGTTTGTTTTAATGTAGAGGAGAATTACATAGGAGGTATTATCCTCATTAAACTGTAGTTATTCTTTGTGTTTGGAATTCATTCATGTGTTTCTCTTTATAGTAGAATAACTATACAAACATAAAGAAAATCCACAAATAATAACATTGCAGCTTTATTTATCAAATTGCTGTGATTATAAAATCAATCTCCAAACAAATAATCACAAAGTATATTGACTCTTCAATGCTTATCTGCTTGTTTCGTGTGTTCACTCTCTCTGGCTTCTGGTGTCATGTCTCTCTGGCAAGTCCAAGTAAGATCCACTGACAATCCTCTGTGCATTTATAGTCATCTGGCTGTATCGCTATCAGCCTTCAGAAGCTGAGATCAAGAGTTAGAAATTTATGCAAAAATCAGAGTGTAGTTCAGGTTTTTGTCAGAAACACTAACTGCCACAACCACTGCAATCAAAGCTTCTAAGTAAGCATATTTGTTAAATATGAAGAATCAGTATTCAGGTATGTTCTAATAGCATAAATGGGACATAGTCAATAGGAGGCTTGCTCTTATGCTATCCCTACACGTTGTTGGCAAAGAGATGGCTCTGGCTATGAGGTGAAAAGGTTGGGAGCCTGGCTGCCCTACTTTGAGATTAGCTATTGGGATTTGTATTTGTCATTGCTCTGCACCACCGGTGCTTGGGGGAAGAACTGACAGAAGATGTGAGGCCACATGCTGATGCAGTACTGTTCATCTTAATCACCATGGCTTTCAGCTTGGCTGTGGACACCTCAGGGTGACATCTGCAAACCATGGAGTGAGAATGAAAGCCATTTTGTGAGTGTAAGTGAATTTTCCATCTCATCTGGAAAATTCTTAGGTGCTCAGAAAAAGTTGAAAACCAGAGCTTCAGAGATAATAGGTCTAAGATCCTGCATTGTTCAATGGCATAAAAACTGTAGTAAAATAGGGCCAATTCACATTCTTGACGAACCATTATTGCATTTGGGTGGCATAGTGCAGGACCACTGTAAGTAAAACCGCCATGGGCTGGAACCCACAAATAGTTTTGTTCTCCACAACACGACCTCTTACCCTGGTCAAAGCATGGCTAGATATATTACCTCTAGAGAAAGTGAGGATCATCATACTTTCTATATCCTAAACAGTATGTTTATTGCAAGGTCTCAGTATTTGCTGGGGAGATTTCTCCTGCCCCAGCTTCAGGCAGAAAGCCTGTGTGGGGAAGCACATTCCTTATGCAGTACGTTTTGGAGTGAGTATGTAGCAGGCTATGCACGTGCTCCCAGTCACCAGATGTGGAGATCTAGTACCTACTGTGCTTCAACAGCCAATTACTCAAACCCATAATATTTTTGCTTCTGAAATTAACCACTTTATGAATTATACAAAAGGAAATGATCAGTGTTGACAGCTGATTCTTTGAAATAGAGTGTAATCACAAACATCATTAAAAATACGCCTGGAGTTCACCATTCCACAGTGCTGACTCTCATCAAGTTTTGAAATGCTATTACCAATAGCATATCTTTCCTAAGATTCATAATTTTCCAGGTATTGCCCTGTCTTACTCAATAAATCTCAATTTCTCCTTCTCAGAAATAATTATGATTCCTGGGCACTGCACCAAAATTTGCAGATGTTTTGAAGATATCCTGATCAGCCGAGATTAGGACATGAGTGTTTTAAACTTTATTTTATAGATATGGCATCCTTGAAACTTCACTGTGTTAACTGGTTAGACAATCCAGTACAAGGAAGCACAAAATACTGCCTGTTAACGAACAACTTTGTTTCAACCCTGCCTATTGAAAAAATAAAATAAAATCAACTGTCTGTCTTCTCTCTTGATCTCATCAGAAAACTGTGCCTTTCTGCTGAAAACGGAATATAATAGTGGTATTCTTACCTCTGTTTTTAGTGATCTCTGTTTTTAGCCCTGTGGCAATGAGAGTTCTTCCTTTGTGGAAGGCAAAATTTCTTTCGTGAAGTTTAAGTTAGAGTGGCATAACCATCAGTTCGCTTTGAAAATAACCTTTGCTTTTTGTGTGTTTTCTTTCTGCGTGAAAATGTTACAGGATCATGCTATCAAGATGATTATTGTCAGGCATGAGCCCCACACTTCACTGGTAAAAGTGTACTAAGTGCACTATCCTTCCCAGTGACTTGTCCAGAGCTTACCTTGACCTTTCATTTTCCTTGAAGATCCTGTGATTGTCCTTCTAGTATCAGTATTGTCATTCTTTTGAGCAGTCTCCAGAAATCAACTTGGTTTATGAAATAACAATGAACTTGGTTAGAATTTTTGAGGGTTCCTTCCCCTCTCTCTGTCTCCAAATGTTTACTCTCACTATTTAAGTCATATTTCATTTATTTCCCTTTCCATAAAGTATACTACATGATGCAGAAATGCCAGCAGATGGGGAGTTCCTGGAAAGTTGGAGGCATCACCACTCAGCATTAATGGCAGGCATCATCATAGCAGCTTTCACTTTTCAAAATATTTGTACGCATTGCAAAATATTGAGTTTCAGAAGGGGATATGAGAGAACGGGCATTTTATCCCAGGCATGAGGGGTTGCTCAGAGGAAACCTGAGAGTTGGCTCAAGTATTTCCTGTAGATGAAGGAGTTTGGCAACTAGACCGTAAATCCTTCAGTAGAAGATCATCACTTGATGGACATTATCTCTTGGTGGCTTTCTTCCGTCTATGCTGGATGTCTTTTATGCCTCTTTTTCCCTCCATTGTGGGAATTTACTCTTTCTCAGTTGTTTTTGGTATCAAGTCCAGGATTGTTCACACAGCCTAAATGCAAGTCTGCATGTTGGTCCAAAGCTGGAGTGAGCCACCTGACTTCCAGAGAAGGATACAGGCATACAAGAGGATTGGCTGAGGCTTGATCTTCTCCTGCAGATAGTGTGGACATAATTGCCTTGACTACTTGCCTGTCAGACTCCAGGCATAGACAGATAGGAAGTACAGAGAGAACTATGGATGTGTCTGAGACTGTTCACTCTCAGAATTTGCCATTTGTGTAGTTACAGTGGTGAGCTTGGTGAGATTCATGGGGTTTGGATCTTGTCTTGCAAAAGCTGGACAAACAAGTGCAAGAAAAATAAAAGGTGCAGTTTGCACTGAATGAAGCTACAGTCCAGTTAGGTATTATGGCTGAATGATTACTAGAAAGGAGAGAAGATAAATTAATTCATTGAAGAATATTAGGAAAAACAAAAGTGATAGTTTGGATTCTATCCTGAGATCTCTTTCTCTGAGTCAAGCAGTTACCATATGGCTTGTGCTGCAGATCTGACCAGGCTCTCATTCCCTTTTGTACTTTACCTTTATTTTTCCCCACTATTGAAGAGTTTTTAAGGTTAACTCTTTTACTTGTCACTGACTGTGAAAGCAATTGGCTTCTGCTGTTAAAACATAGAAGCCCTCACTTTTAGCACTCCATAGAGTTATGGTTGATGCCACACCACCTTCTGTGCATCTTTGTCATTTCCTGGGATCAGGAAGCTGGGAGCATCTCCTTGAAATACCAGGGCAAGGGACTACTTCATCTGGGCTTTGGATCACCCCCCAAGAGAAGGTAACCTGCTCTACTAAAAATATTTTGTTACTGTAGTAGTGGTCAGGAATGTTGAGTTACTTGTGGTGTTTTGTGTTTTGTTTGGTTGGTTGGTTTTTGTTTGTTTATTTTTGCCAATTAACCTAGCATTTTTGATGTTGTAAGTCTTTTTCTTGAGGCCTCCTACACTTCTCTGCCAGACTGCTGTGTTTAAAGGAGTGTATATGTTTGGTCTAGGTGTTAAAATTTTTCTTCCAAGTACATGTTTTACTGAAACATTAGTCTTGACTCTTCCATGCTTGTAGTGGGCTAACGTAGTGAGCAGCTTGCCTGAAGCAAAGAGAAGCATCTTGATTTAAGAACACCAGCAAATACAGACTCACTAACTGGCCACACCAGACGGCTCATGCTTCTTGGGTGTGAAGGTCCTGCTAACTTTGGCACAAGTAAAGTCAGTCAGTGGCGAGCGCTTCTGGAAACACCGTCCCTTGCTTAGCAGCTTGCCTGGGTCCCCTTTGGCCTTGGCCTGCAGGACTTGGGCTGCTGACCAGTGACAGAAGTCAGCTCCCTGCAAGCTGGATATTGTAGATAACGTGGTTTACAACGTTGGCATTAATATGATCATGTTCAACATGAAAAATAATTTCCCTTACATAAAACACCCAGTGTGAGGGTAACTACAGTATTCATTGCAGGCACCAACGTGCAGAACAGTTTTCCAGCTTCAAAATTTCTTTCTTGTTGTGTCTTTGTAAAACCAAAGCTTGGCCAAACTGTTTGCCAGCCTTGCTGCACAGCTGTTTTTGCTCTTTAAGGAGATGCACCCAGTTTTGTATTTGTGGAAAAATACCTGAATTACTTTGCTCATGAAAATCAGTGTTTGCTGTAGCCCTGTGTTTAATAATTAAACTATGTTTACTGTTCAGTACTTTAAATAATATTTAAAAGCTCTGGTTGTTAAAACCCATGTCACACAATGAAAGGTAATTAAGGCTACCAATGAAATGAACATGACTAATATAAAGTCTTACAAACGTAAACAAGAAAAAAGTAAACATAAACTGAATGTTCACTGGCCCTTGAATGTGTCCTGGGGCATTTAGGAAGGGTTGAGACTCACATGATGGTGGCTGGTAAAAAATGGCTCTCATACTCCAGTGATCCCCCTTGAGTGACCTGTATCTGTTTGGCCATTCCCAAGCTGGAAGGTCTTCAGGCTTAAGGTTTTTTTGTGTTAAGTTTTCTGTTGGATGTGAAAGACTTAGCAGTGGCATTTCCATGTGCCAGCTCCCTCCCTGCCTCATCCTCCCATTCTTTTTACAGCTGCTATGATAAAACTGTGTTGCTGCATCCGCGATAAGGAAATAGCGACAGGTCGTTATGCTGTATTTTTAGGTTCACGTGCCTAGTGACTCAGAAGACACATTTCAGCACAAGTTTTTGTATTCCACATCTAGCATTTCTGTGTGTTTTTTTTTTTCAGTGCTGTCAACCATATTTTTGTCTGCAAGCCAACATCTTTTGGGGATGATGTATGCTAGTACAATTGATAACATCTGATTGATTTTGCTCCGTTATTATATTTTCAAATCTCCCATTTTCAGGCGTCTTGCTATATTTATCATGAAGAGACTCCATGTCATGTTTCCTTCTTGTAACATACTCATTAAAAAGGCTTTGATTACCCAGGAATGTCCCCATCTAAGGCTGTTAGAGCCCTGTGTCTCTCTGGTGTGTGGCGCGCAGACACGCGGAGCAGGAAGTTGTGAAGCAGGCTAATCTGATGGGAGAAGGGCCAGAAAAGGCAGAAGACTTGAAGCAAATGATTTGGTTTCATGATTTTCCCTCATAAATCTTCATGCTGCTCTGGAGAGCTGCCACAGGCACTCAGAAGACTAGCTTTAAGAGCAGGACCCCTGAGCCAGACCGTTATGTGCACTCTGCAGAGGTGCGCGGTGTGTCCTACCATTTATTCCCCTGTGGACAAGAAACTCACAGTTCTCTTCACAGTTTCAGGTAGACTGCCAAGACTTCAGCTAGCATTTAAATGGTTAGCAAATAAACGGCCTTGTCAAGAGCTCAGCTGGTCACACTTGATCCCTGGGATGTTTTGTTCAGGTTTTAAAGTCTTAGTATTGCAGTTGACATGAGCAGTTTTATTTGTGTAGCTGTGTTAAAATTCTTGATTAGAAATGCGTTAGTTGTTCTCGTGGCATGGCTTGTTGACTTCTTTTTATGTTTTTAAGTTCAAATCTTCAGTAGGAAATATGCATGTATGAAGGAGGCATCGGTAGTGGCACTAGAAAGCCAAGTGCTCTGTTCCTTGAAGATTTCTTGTGCTGCCTAGGTAAAGTCCACCGTATCACTGAACATACCTGTGCTGCCTGTAAAATCACAGGATCCCAGCATGGTTTGGGTTGGAAGGGACCTAAAAACCCATCCAGTCCCAGCCCCCTGCCATGGGCAGGACCCCTCCCACCTGACTAGACTGCCCAAACCCCATCCAGCCTGGCCTCAGGCACTGCCAGGGATGGGGCAGCCACAGCTTCTTTGGGCAGCCTGGGCTTACTGTCTTATGTAAATAATCACCATGGCATATGCAGGATGGTTTCAGACTCCTGAATTGTCTGTAGTCAGTCAGGAGGGAAAATTTGATGGTCCCCACACTTGTAGTGTGAGGGAAGTTGTTTCCTCCTATTTTGAGTCTCCATCCACCCAGCGCCTGGTCCTTGATGCTCAGGCTCCATGCCAGATGTGGGACTGGCCTCTGGACTGTCGCTCGTGGCACAAGCTTGCAGGTGGGAAGAGGACACAAGCCCCCTGGCTGGAAAGGTGGCAAAGGAAACACTTGTATATCTAGTCTTTATCATTGGTGCAAGTTAGGTATTATCAAAACTTTATTAAGTTCTGCAATAGGAAAGAAGACAGTGCTTGGAGAAAACTGTTATATTAGGCATTGCATCATACCAGCTCATTTGCCTGCGGTACTGATAACTAAGAAGAACTTTGTGTCCCATAAGTTTATGGTTTGATATGAACGTTTGTATAGCCATTGTGCTTCAAAATCTTTGAAAAGTGTTTCTGGAAGAGTTTGGCTCCTTTTCCAGAACATTCTTTTTAGCTTGTTGGTTTTGTTCTGTGGTTTTGTTTATGTTTATTTTCAAGTGCGGATGCTAAGATTTTCATTTGTAGAGAAATTGCTTTAACTGGAAGCTGTATCCTCATGAAAAGCAGACGATGACAATGACTCTGCTTCCCAAAGAGGGGACCCCAGTCCACGTGGGGAGCATGGCTTTGCATACGTCAGGAGGAGGGCTGGCTTCTCCAGCAGCCCCGGCACTAAGTGCAGGGCCCAAGTTTGTCTGACCACCAGTTTGACAGCTTTTGACGATACAACAAAGGAGTATTTTGTACCATTGATAGAGCTGCTCAGCAGAGTCGTGGCTTATTTACTTAGCTGCGAGCTATGGACTTCCTTGTAAATTTTTGTCCTTCCTATGAGAGATTATTGTTTGTCTTATACAGTACAGCAGATAATGGCTTGTAATAACATAATAGGACAGTAAGCAAGTTATTCTTTGTATTACACAAAGAAAAGCATTTAGCCTTGTTTTTACCATTAGTTTGAGTGACAGAAGCATTACTACTTGGGTGATTATTTTAAATGCAGCTCGCAGAGTACAGCTTGTCTTGAAGGGCTGAACTCCATCTGTGACATGACATGGCATGTTTTCACCATGATTTGCTGTGAGAATGAGCAAAGCCCTTGGCTGTGTTAAACACCTTCTCGACTGTATCTGCAGAAGATGAACTTGCAGTGCAAAGATTTGAGACTGTATTTTGTTGAGAGTAGTGTCACAACTGCATTCTTATCATAGAGCTCTTTGCCCATTAACAATAACAGTTTGTTCAATTGTTCCTTTTCGAACCCCAAGTGTTTTACATGGGCACGTCAATTTTGCCAAAAAAAAAAAAAAAAGAAAAAAATCAAGTTCACAATGGAACTTGTGTTTGAAGCAAAAAAATCAGTTTTGGAGCTGCAAGAGCCCCAAAGCAGTCCATCAATACTGAGCAGCCCAGCCCCAGATAGGTTCATCTGCAGAGTCGAGGTTTCTTCCTGACCATCCTCAGTGGTACCCAGAGCTGCCATTGCACTGGACTTGCACTTCAAACCCAAGGATAATAAACTCAGTTACAGTAAAGTCCAACCTGCCTGCAGCCTTCCCTCTGTGCCACATCCTCTCATTACCTGGTATTGGGCTCTTGCAGGGTGGCACAGTCACATAGTGGCACTTTGCAAGTGTCTGAAGGTCTCTTCCTCGCCCTGCAGTGCTGTAAATAAAATGAGCAGGGGAGCTCAGGATATCTTTTAAAAGGAAACTGTTTTCTTGACAACCTTGTTGACTGTACACTTGAAGGGAATGGACTTGAGGGGAGCCAGGAGCTGCCTGCTCTGACTTGTGGAGCTGGCTTTGCATGTCAGCCTTCAGAAGGTGCTTTTGTGCCTTTCAGAGCAGGTCTAGGTGGAGAAAGCATGTTTTCCATCAGGTTCTCATTTGCCAATTGCATCTGTAATGTTCTCTCCTCCCTGCTGCACAGTCCTGTCCTTTTCTCCCTGAGCAGCTGCTGCTTTGCCTGGAAAGCTCTAATAGAATGATTTACAGACAAATCCTGAACTTTTCAAGTTACTCTGGGGTATAAATCTGATCTGCAAGTTCTTTGCTTTGCAATTCTGCATTCAGATCTTATTATGAGCTCTCCGCTTTTGTCTCAAGAGGTAAATATGCACCACTTGTAGTGAAGCTTCATATTGTGGAGGAAAAGCAATCAGTATTTTGAGATGTAAATTTACAGGTCACAGCTTATAATTTGATGTCTCTCAGGGGAGACCCCTCTATAGTAGAAGTAGTATAAGAATTGCTGGGCTGGTCCAATATGGCAGCTTGTGTATTGTTGGGTGCAATTACAGTGAAATCTAGAGGTCAGGTTTCCATCATATAACGCCTTATAGAAGTAGATCTTGAAAGAACTGTGGATGCCTAATAAGTATTTAGATACATAGAAAAAGCTATTAGTAATTACAGCTTTTAATACAGCTCTTACATGTGTTCTGTCTGTATAATTTCTACAGAACGTTAAATTATTTTACTTAATGTAATGAATAAATTAAGAACAAATAAAGTAAGAAACCAATAATAATGGTTTTCAAAAAATCATTAAAAACAATTAAATTTTAAGTTGGCTTATAAATAAATTCTAAACAAATAAATACTTACATGGCTGGGATTCATGTTTGAAATCCCTAAGGCCAAAAAAAAAAAAAAAGTTTGCATTTACATACTGTTAATGAGCTTACTTTGTGGTGAAAGCAAGTGCTGAAGGCATGCCTAAACACTATTGCTTTTCCTCAATAGAAAAAATCTAAATGATCATAATACTTATGCTGTCATAATTCAATTACTCAGTTGTTTACTTTTGCACCGGCTATATAACTCCTTTGCAATTAAACATCATCTTGCAACATGAAATAACAATAGCATATCAAGGAACTGTTGCTCTGAGAATTTTCATCTGTGATAGTCTGCCTTTCTGAGGGGGCGGATTGGAAATATCAACAGGTGACACGGCATGACTGGGTTTTGCAAACTATTGTGCGTGTTTGGCATTTCTGAGTTGTCTGACATGGTTCCTAGGCGATGTAATGGTCATTTAGGAACATTCAAGGCTATTAAGGTGATCAAGCAAGTGGAAGAGATTTCTACAACTAGACTTCCAGTGCTTGGCAGCTTGTTCAAAACTTGTATAAACTTGCAGTGGTGAAAAGCTTGAGTTAATTAAAGTCCCACCCTGCTCAATTATGACTCAAGGATGTCAGCCAGTTCAGTGAATGAAATTATGCACCTATCTTCATGTGGAACAACAGCTTCCAGTAAATCAATGGGAATTTGCCTGATGAAGCAGTTAAGAATGGTCCCTTAATGAAACTATCGCGTTTCTTTACAATTAATTGGTTTTAAGTACAAGTTTGAAATAGAGAAGTATCTCAAGATGGATTTGCTCAAATCTGAGAGCATTAAGAAGGCCCGTAAGCAGAAGAACAAGTGATGTGAACAAACTTGAGAACATTCATTTTGAGGGTTACTCCAGGCTTATTTGAGCCACAAGACAGAAATTTTAGAGTTGCACACCATTCGGCTGCATGGAAGAAATAAATAAAGCTTTAACCAAGTGTAGAATAGTATGGAATAACATTTACTTAAGTGTTTCCAGGTGGGTCAGGCTTGGATGGCTTCTCCTGGGGAAAATCATGCCTCATAAACATTTTGATTAATAGAATTGTAGGTAAAGTTGACTGAGAACGAGTAATTGGTTTTGATTTTTCAGAATGATTTTTTAAGGCTTCTTGATATGATGTTCAGGAAAATAGCCATATAAGCAGAGGCCAAGTTTTTGTTTGTTTGTTTGTTTTTATTAAAAGTGAAGCAAGTATACAGCTGGTTACAGAGCAAGGAGAAGGGCACACAGTCCTTATGGGAGCCCCACTATTTCCAGCATGACATATTCAAACCCAGAGAGCTGATTATCCCCCTTAGACAAAAAGTTTGTTTTTTTTGCAGAACTGTCATCTGAAAGAGGATGAACTAACTTGATGCAAATGTCATTATTGCTCATTGAGATTTTTTTCTTTGTCTGACATTTAAGTGTGAGTGAGCAGACCTGAAATTCCTAGGTTTGGAGTTCTTGGAGAAAGTGTAGATGGTACTGCACTTGGAAACCTGCCTGTGTTCGTTCAGGTTGTGAAAAGTGGGGGGCAAGCAGGTGTTTCTGCCTGGCATTTCTTCTAAATGGTACCAAAGGCATTGAAAGATGAGCTACTAATTGAGGGTTGGTGTTCGTGGGCTGTGCTGGAATGGGCAGAAGCGGGGTCCTGTGCTGGGACCTTGCAGCTGAGTTGAGGGAAAGTACATGCAGCCAAACCCAGACTTTCCAATGAGGAATTAGGTCTTCACTTTCTCTCTTTTCTCAGATCTGTGGGCTGCCTTTTGTGGACAAAAGAGCACTGCAATTGCTGAACCTGTTCTGAGTAGCATCTCAGGATTTTGGAGCAATTGTTTGGGTTTTTGTGGAAAAGGTGTTTCACAAAGGAATGAGGAGGCACAAATCCTGCCTTAAACTTCAGACAGATGGCTTCTGGTGACAATGAGCAGGGTCATTTTTGGGGTTACTTTGTTTGGGGTTCTGAGCTGAAAGTTAAGGTACATTGTTTTTTCTTAGGCAGAACTCTAGAGAAACAAGGATATGCACAAGAGGTGTGAAATTTTCATGGACACCTGTTGAAGTTACTCATTCAGCACTTGGAGTGAGAGCTTAATTTCTGGGGGGGGGGGGGGAAGGTACCGCATTAGAAAAATTTGTCACTTTGTGGTCTGCCTGACCAGGATGTAAGACAGTGTGGATGCGAGCATCAAAGGAGACAAAGTAATTAATTCCAACTTCTGGAGGAAACAAAGTATCTTGCTTTTTCAGTGGTTGCCATTGTTTTGCAGAGATAGCTGTCTGCTGAGCTGCACATTATTTATCTCATGGATAGGTAGCTGTGCTCCAAATTTCCACCACTGTCCTCTTGGGTTCCTGCCATGCTAAGATACTGAGTTGTGGTGCTTGCACAAGTGGCTGCACCCAGCTTATTTGGAGCTTGAGTGGCAGAGCATACCTGCACTGTTTGTCACTTGGCTTTGTGCAGTTCATGGTATATCCAGCTGGAGATGGATGATCGTTGGCATCTCCAGCCCAACTGCAGTCCCAGCAGCACTAATGCAGTTGTTGA
Organism: Heteronetta atricapilla; assembly: GCA_011075105.1. Taxonomy (NCBI): domain Eukaryota; kingdom Metazoa; phylum Chordata; class Aves; order Anseriformes; family Anatidae; genus Heteronetta; species Heteronetta atricapilla. The sequence goes on along the minus strand of CM021734.1, from coordinate 65,310,680 downwards.
GCTTCAGAAACTGCAGATTAGTTGGATTTCACCTGTGGCTTTTTGCGCTTGGCATCCAGCCACAACTAGTAGGAGTCAGAAAGGGAGCACCTGTCCTGTAAGATTAACAAAACCCCAGTAAACATTAGTTATATCCTTTGTTTTCTTCATTCTGTGGGTTTGGAACTGTTAAGCCCAGTACAGCTGACTTGCTGCTTTGCCTGCGATTTGTTTGGTCATGTTAAAATAGCTGAAGCTCCTCAGTGAATGACATTGGCAAGAGGTTGTGGTTTCATCACTCAGTGGAGCCAAGTGGTGCTAGCAGAGTACCAGTAGGTTAGAGGAAACACAGAGGATGTCTAAACAATAGCTCTGCTAAGGCTAATTCTTCAGATACGCTGATGATAGCTTCCTTTTGTGTGCTGACAGCACAGGGTTGTGCACCAGTTACGTACGAAATGCCAAACATTGATCAAGCCAGTAAAATGCGTCTTTGATCATGCTGGCAATATGAAAGACGGAGCAGATCGTCAACACTGCCATTTCAAAAACGAACTCTTTGGCATGCCACAATGACAGCATTTGTCAAGATTGGCTTATCCTATACATTATGTTTTGTGAAAATGATTATTAGCACTTTATACCCACAAAGCACACGCACGATTAAGCTATGAAGTTTCATGACATCTCAGCAGAGCAGCTACTATGCACTTGATCTATTTTTATTGCAGTTTTCATCGTTAGTGCCTTGGTGACTCTAGATGTTTTATAGTTTTGAGGTAGAAAGATCGTATGCTGTGAAATGTATAGAAAACCATTTACTTTCTTGATGAAGGTTTTAGTACCAGGCACTTCATTTCTTGTGGTGATCCCTAGGTACCACTTTATTCTCATTTTGTCTTCCATTTCTTTCCTCTTTATAGGGAGGGGGAAAAAGGTGAACCTTGTGTTATTTTTGTACTTCCTTTATATGTGGGAAGAGAAAAAAAAATGTAGTAACATTTTAGTTACTGGAATTTAGGTTTATTTCAGTGATGTTTCATTGTGCTTAAGCACTGATGTCTGTTTTATCATCCCAGTCAAGAAAGCACATTCAGCCTCTGGCTTGCAAATGAATTGTGCTGTGTTTCTGCATGGTGAGTGAGGTCTTCTGGGCTTCTGAGAAATGTCTTCACTCTGAATGTCTGCAAGTGCCACAGGGCAAGTCCTGTTTGTTTGTTTTCTTAGGGAAATGTGAAGGCAGAGAAGTTGTATAGTTTCTCCCTGTACCTCTTAGGTGCCCTCTGGAAAAAGCTTCTTAACTCTAGGGGTGTCTGTGGTCTTGTCTTTTATAGCTCAGCCCTCTGAAATAATAATGAATGCACCAAGCTGAGGTTTGTACATAAAAGAATCAGAAGGAAATGAATTGATCAAAAGACATCATACAGCTTTTGCAAAAAGTAAACAAGGGAAAGATGAAGGTTATTTACTATTAGTTTCAAAATGTATAAGGAACTAAGGAACCCCCCAGCAGTGGCAGAACAGCATCTTTCCAGGAAGGCTATTTTTTAGGCAGAACCTGTGGAACGGAGCTGATTTTATTGGTTCTGTTGAAAAGCTACCCTTAGTTACAAGGGAAATTGGTTTCATGGGGGCATGTTCCTTCTGATTTCACATAAACTGAACTTTAAAAGGCTTGCTTTGTTTTATTGTGGGGAAAAAAAAAAAAAAAAGTTATATTAATGTCCCAATTTTTTATTTTGCATCACTTCAAGTGATCATTATTGCCAAAGAAAAAGTTGAGCTGTAGTTGAGCATAGTGAACATGTAGTGAAGGAGTAAAGGCATGATCTGGGAGAGGGAGGGAAATAGGCTTCTAAACTCTTGCAAAAGACCTATTATTGCAGTTAGATGTTTCAACCTTTCACCCTCCAGGGTGATAAGTGAACAACATAAAAAGCCAATTGATCTGGGTGGGAAGTGGAAAGCCACTATAATCCAATTAATCACAGAGTACTGGATGCCTCTTTGTCGATGTGAAAGCAACTCCAACACATGCTCAGCTGTTACTCTTTCACAACAAGTAGTACAGTTGTCACTCGCATCTCCTGCCAGCAAAAACATCCTCTGGGTTCATTTTACCACCAAATATTTTTACACTTCTGCACTAATAAATATAAACTGCCCTGGCTGGAACAGACGTACACTCTTACCACTACTTGTGTTGCACCAGGGAGAAGCTGAGTTGTGCCACGGTCCCAATCAGCACATGCGCTCAACAACAGCAATTCCTGCTGTCATGGAGGAGTTCCTTCTCTGGTATGGATTTCAGCTCCTCAAGCTGAGTATCAGCAGGAAAAATAAAAACCAAAATGCACTTCTATAGTAGTGCATGGTTGACGGTCTACACTGACTCCTCTTAAAGGAGCCTGGATGCATTTTTTCCTAGTTGGCTGTTGTTCCTGGCATGGAGCACACATGCGGAGCTCAGTATGTGGCAGAGGCGCAGGGTCTGCTCACACACAACAAGTGTGCCCCAGCTTAAAAATTCTGCAGTTTTCTGTGACTTGCTGGGTAACATGTTAGATGTGTGTTGTGTTCATGGTGGTGGTTTACCCTCTGACATGTAAGAACGGGTAGCAGTGAAGGCAGTAGAAGTGGAGCATGCGATCAAGCCTTCTATGGAGCACCTAGGATAGCCCATCGGTAATGCCCCAGGTGTTCTGATACCACACCTGCAGTGCCTGCATGTGTAATTACTACTCTGCTGCGTGCCACGGAGCTGAGCACTCTGACACAGCAGCCAACTAGAGAAGGGTTACACGCCTGGTGAGATTGTCAATACACCGGGCCTTGGCCTGGTACCCCCAGTGTCTTTAGACGGGCAGGAACATTGTTCACCTGGAAGGCTGGTATGGCAGCAAGTTCTTGTCTGGAAGGACCTGCCTCGTAGGCTTCATCTGAACTCTCTTTAAGAACATGCCAAGCATTTAAGTACTGAAAATATACTTGTTTTCAACACTGCAGAAGGCTTACACAGCTGAACTCTCCAATATTTATGTTTGACGTCAATGGGAACATTGCCTGAATGTGGAATTAGAACCACTGCTCTGTTTTCTGCGCCGAGCGTCAGGGAGGAGCAGAGTGCGCCCACCGACCCCCCGAGGTCTCACACAGGCCTGAGTGTGGTGCCTGCAGTCCTGCCACTGCAGCACAGCAGGGTGAGCTCGGCTGGCCACGACCTGCTGCTGCAAAGGCTTTACAGGTGGCAATCTCATGCACGGCCCTCTTGTAGGCAAATGGCATGTTTGCCAACAGTGGGCTGGAGCGTGAATGCAAGGATCTCAGGTTGGATTTATGTTTAGGGTCAATAACGCTGGTGGCGTATTTCTTGTTAGTGTGTTACTGGGGCCCTCAGGAGCTCTATGCTGTGAAAACACAGGCTTGTGTGGCTGAGAGGAGGATGCTGTGCTAAAACAGAGCAAGGCTGTGAAGACACAAGAACTTTTGGGGTGGGTTAACTAGCTGGAAGTCTTGCTTTTGGAGACAAGCAGGATAGAAATATGTGAGGGCTTGAAGAAGGGAAAGGAGCTGAGTGGAGAAGAAAAGGTGCTGAGGCCAGGGTGGGCATCCACAGGTAACTCCATACCTGAGGAGTGAATGATGGCAGTTTTTATCATCACTTTGCAGGTTGTCCAAGAAACATGGGCCCACTCTGCCATTGATTATGCCAGCACTGTAATCTTCTACAGCCAGCACTTGGGTATTGCTGAAAAGAGAAATAGCATTTACCAAAGTAACATTTCATAGAAACTTGTGTGCTGCTTTTGAGCACGTCAGTACAATCAATAGTTCATTTTCTCTTCATTTCCTAGCTTATAAAAGCACTGAGCCCCCTCTCCAGCATTTTGTGTCAAGTAATGACAAGCTGGGTAAAAGGATTAGGGGCAGAAATCTGGGCTGTGTTCTGCTCTCCCACTCTGTAAAATGAGATGTTAATAGAGGGTAGGTTTAGAATAGAGGGTGGATTTAGATCTGATACAAGGAAGAAATTCCTCACCACGAGGGCAGTGAGGCCCTGGCCCAGGCTGCCCACAAAAGCTGTGGCTGCCTCATCCCTGGCAGTGCCCAAGGCCAGGCTGAATGGGGTTTGGGCAGTCTGGGCTAGTGGGAGGTATCTCTGCCCATGGCAGGGGGGCTGGAACCGAGTGGGCTTTAGGGGCCCTTCCATCCCAGACCATGCTGGCATGCTATGAATAATGTCTCTACCTAAGGTGAGCTTTTACTAGGGTGATTTTGCAAATAAGTGACAAGTTCTCAGTTTCTCTGATGAAAGAATTAACAAAGTCTGCTCTAATAGCGTCTTTGCAGACAGCAGCAAGGAGTTCAAGGACACAGGAAAGTCCAATGGGGTATTTTTTTGTCTGACTAAGTGATGGCTAGCTGGTGTTGTCTTATTTAAATGTAATTGAAAGATGTACTGGACCAAACTGGGAAAGAAAAATCTGGCCTTGATGTCCAGTTAAATCCTCTCACCTCAGAATAGCTGGGCTCAGCCATTAATTTCTAACATAGTTTCCTATTGCTCTCATGGCAGTTGATGAAGGTGGTTTTTTTTCATGTCATATGGTTTGAAAGCATTGCACTTAAGCTAGTGAATCTCTATCAGTTTATAGTTCTCGCAGTCTTATACTAATAAGTAACTGCATTTGTCTGTGAAATAGGATGAGTTGTACTTACCTTTTCAGTTGTGCTGATGAGATTTTAAAAATATCTGTGTATAAGAGGTCTTTTCAATACACCACCATAGTATAAACAGTAGGGAATAACTCCTCTGGACTCAGATATTCCAAAGGAAATCGAGAGTAAATCTGTCTTCTTCACAGAGGAATGATAATGCATATGTAGACTGGACTAATGAGATCAGACTTCGCTGTAGTTTTGGCTTACTTAAAAGCGATACGTTTTATTTCTTCCTGTAGCATGTCTTATAGGACTTTCCACTTAAAATAAATAATAATTTAAAATTCTCCTTTCTGTTTAAATCTGAATACTATAATTATAGCTTAATCCAGTGTGCTGATTAGCATGATTATATTTCTCTAACACAGATGTTCTAGAAATTTGCATTTTGTTGACATCAATATTTAATTTTATTTTCCTAAAGCTCAATTTAATTTTTCTAAAGAACTATATAAACAAGAACACGTGTGTAACTAAGCTGTGTTTCCCCCCCACAACCTCTTGGAATTTAGTCCTTCACTTCTGGGTGGTCACTGTACTACTGGGTGTTTTCATACAGTGGGATATAGTGGGAACTGTCTTATATAAATGAAAATACAACGGAATTCTGTTTACAATTAAGACATTTGAGCTGTCTTGCTGCACTCGTCCATCTCTTCCTGTGGTCAGCACAAGAAAATGGGTGTCTAGTTACAGTGACAACTTGGAATATGTTTCAGAACAACAAAAAATGTTTGGAGGAGGGAAACAGCCATCTTGTGAGGGCTAATGACTCTCAGCTTGAGCACGGTTGGGAAACAGCAAGTATTAAACCTGAATGCTGAAAGGAAATTGATAGGAAGCTGGATTATGCCTTTTACTTCTTATCAGTCCCTACCCATCTTACTTCACTGCTGTCAAGATAAGCAGAGCTGATGTTTGTTTCCAGGCGAAACAGCCAAGGCTGTTCCTTGTGCTGCAGCATTACTGTCATAGTAGATGCTGCTGCCACGTCCTTCCGCGCTTGCTTTATCTCAAGCACCCCCACGCAGTATGCAATTTTATGCAAAGAAAACTTAAGTTCAAAAGTGATAGAAACATCCAGACAGATTATTGCTGTTCCTTCCTAGGTTCTTCTCACAAAAACCTCGGACGTTTTAAGAGGGAGCCTACAGTGACAGTGCCCCCAAACTCAGACGCTGGTTTGGTTCAGTGCCACGTGAATGGTTCTAATAGAAATCTAACCTGCCAAAATATTGGTGCTTGAAGTTTGCCAAACCACGTTGCATAATGGCATTTACCGTTTGGGTTTGAAATCACAGACGTGTTGATGAGTCCTTCCAGATCTGGTTTTACTACGCTCTCTGAACACCATGGTGCGAGCCCTCTTCTTCACATTTGTTTCAGGGATTCTGTGTCTCAGAGCTGGACCCAGTCAAATCCATTTTTCAGAGGTGCCCCTCTGCTTTGGGAAGCAGCTGGTCCTGGTAACATCCCGGGGCTAGAGGAATGGCTCTGGGTGCTATTTCAGTGCTGCATTCTTCCAAGTTTGAGAGAGCTAGATTGATTTGGTCTTATATGTAATGAGTTGTGATCGTCTCATCTCAGGATATGATTTCAGTTCATTTCTTTCATGTCTTCGAAGGTTAAGGCTTTAAGTAATTGCAGATATTAACCAAGTCTATTTTTGTGCTACGTCTTTTTTTTTTTTTTTTTTTTTTTTTATCTCTACTGCTGCTGTAGAATGAATGACACAATGTTTATGAGGAAACAAGGCTGGACTGCAGCTGACATCATGTTCCAACCCGAATGAGTTTCGGCTGGGGAAGCTGAGAGAGGAATGGGTGAGGATTAAACCTCCACCATTTGTAGAGGATGTGCATTGCTGCTTTTGATGTGTTCATGAACTGAGGTCTCGCTCAGCACCAAGCTCCTTATGGAAGTGGTCTGCTGAAGCACTTATCTCCATCTGCTCCTGTTGGGAAGACTGACAATTCTTTTCTTTTGACGTGGTCTTTCAACAGTTTCTCCTTCATCTCCTCCAGAGTAGATGACTGTAATGTACTATGCACATACAGTAAGTGCCGACATTGACAGTGTTTAACTGAACACCATATAGTTAGAGATTTAGGAACATAAATTATTGTGGAGTATAGCTACCAATACATTTAACGCCAACCCTCTCACCTGCAATAGAAACTGTATCGCAGTTCCCTGTGGCAGATGCTCCTGCCAAACAGCTGTGCTAGAGCTGTAGAGATAACATCTAAGAGGTTGGCATGAATGCAAACTTGAACCCATAGACTTGTTAACTTCTGTTAGGGGAATTAATCAAAAAATACAGCATAAATACCATACCTACTTTGAGCAGAGCAAAAGCTAAATTTTCCTCTAGCTGGGTACAGCTTATTTTTGAATCAGAAATGGACAGATATGACACATGAATGCAGGGCATGGATGTATCTAAGGCACACCACCATCATCAGTACACATTATACAGTTTGTCAATGCTTCTTTGACATGTGTATTGGTCAGGAGTTGTGGACCCTGTCCTCATGCCTACTGTGAAATGCCACCACAGAAAAATGATTTGTTCAGTAATTTAGAAATAGGGGAAAGGTGCTTACGTACAGTAAGTAGGAAGGTGTTTATAGGGGAGAAATGTCCTGACTTCATGGAAAAATGGCAGTTTCTTTAAAAATGAAATAAATTTAAAATCAGTTCCAAAGACTTTATTAAGTCCTGCGTATAGCAATGAAGCAGATGTCTCACTTGTTGCTAGTCCAGCTATGTGGACCTCTTTCTGCCAAATTCACTGATGTGAACTTCATTCAGGGTGGCTTGTTGTCATGTAGGTATTACTTTTTACCTCTGAATATGCACAATACAAATGTGGAGGAAAAATCAATATTTAAAAACAAGCAAACAAACAACCAACCAAACAAACAAAAAAAACACAAATCCAGGAGAAATTTAAAGCTTTTTGTGTTGTTTGGGTTTGTTTAGTTTGTTTTTATTGTTTTTTTGAGTCAAGAAAGGATAACTGTGTTCATCCCCATTGCTTTTTTTTCCAAAACAGAAGGGAATAACATTCTGCAGGACTTCCTTTTTGAAGTCTGATAGGTGGGCCTTTTCATGTGCTTATGTATCTGTTTCCAGTGGGGAGGCAAAAAAACAAAAAAGAACACCTGTGTCTGTAAGAGAGCATAATGCAAGATAGAAAAGGTGCCTTTATAAACAAGCACTTTTATACTAATAACAGATATGGCTCTTGAGTTCTTTCTAAGAACAGACTCATATGCTTAACTTGTGTAAGGTGATTTTCCATTGCTTTTGGAATACCCTAGCTAAGATTTTATTTCTCTGTTTTAAAAGAGAAAAATAGAAGCTTTTTGCTTATTCACCTGGTGAATAAGGGACCATATGTAAGTTCATTTCTGGTGATGCTGTAGTACAACTCAAAGATGGCATTATTTAACATACTGGTAGTGATCCATTCTCGGAGATAATGAATGAACAGACAAGCAGAACTCCACCCTGAGACGTCAAATCCAGCTTCTGTTTCTTTCGTATAGATGGAAATCTGACTGTCATTCACACTCTAATATTTTTATTTTGCAGCTACTAAGTTTTGTGTTTTTTCCATTTAGCTTGCTCTGTGATTTTTGGCAACAGGCTACCCACTAACCAGCTGTTTTACAGCATTTCTGATTTTCTTGAGTGTTAGGAGGCTGCTTTCTGTAACATCCCCAGAATCTTAAAGTATTTAAAAAGCATAAGAGATCCAGTAATTTTGAACAGAGACGGTTTGAGCTGGATTGTTTTTGTCTTGCCAGTAAAGAGAGCGGCCAAGAACACATTGGTCTAACCATCTTTTTCCTATTCTGCCTCCATGCAGCCAGATAGAAGGTATTTCATCCATAAAGAGCATCCTGCCTTCTGCTATTACCTTCCTTGCAGTCTCTTCCTTTCAAGCTTACATGCCAGTCTGCAAGACCAAAGAGCACCTGCATTTTATCCTTGGTCTAGGATATTCTTTAGCCTGACATTATGAGGGGACTTTGAAACCAGGTCTAAACCAAATATTTATTTGGACTGTTCTCCTGAAAGCAGAACTCTGGTCATGATCATCAGGATACAAACACAAAAGTAAGCTCTGAGTTTTCTTCTTTTTTTGCCTCCAGGAAATCACTGCTCATTTCTCTCTCTTTAAAGATATTTCAAAACAGCAGCTGCCCATTGGTGTCTCCTCCAGGACAGACTTAAGTTTAAAAATTATCTTGGATGTTTTCACATAACTCATTGAAAAAGGTTACCATCAAGTCTGCCAACTTTCAGAGACAGCCCTCCAGTTTCAGAGAACAGATGTCCCCTGAAAATGTATCTGTTTTTTAAAACAGGCTAAAGAGTGAGGAGGCAGTTCCCGTAAGGCTAAGTAGATGCACTCCATTCAAGATAAGAGGACTTCTGAAAGTAGGGTGAAGCTTGTAAGCAGGTTGTTCTAGATCCCAACTCTGAAGAGCTCTGCTCAGCTGGCTGGTGGGGAAACTACCTTCTTCCCCTTTTCCTCCAGCTGCCTGGTGATTTGGCACCACCATCTACAAGAGAGATGAACTTGCCCATAAGCAGGGATAGAAGCTATGGGCAATCATAGAGTATGCTCCTCATAATGAAGCGTACTTCATGAGTATCTTATTTGTAAATAACTGTAGGAGAGCAGGAGAAGGCTTAAATGTACAGTTTTATTATTGGAACACATAAAAATATTCCAGTAAGTGGGTTGACTGGGAGTTTATGAACACGCTGACTCAACAGAACAAATACTACAGTTTATGCCATTTGAGTGCATTGGCACTCTATGAAAGAATTTGCATCTTGTAGACATAGATGATGGTTCTGGCTGGGGATGCTTTTCTTAATTTATTAATGTTGTAGTCAGGATCATTTCTGACAGCCCCAAGGTGCTTTTTCCAACCATAATACTCCATGACAATATATTAGAAATTCAAAGTAGCAAGAAGTGCTGCAACACACCAGGGGCTGAGGCCTGAGCATTTCCAAAATGATCCTTTAAGTTAGTCCTGTTGAATATGAAAGGTTTGATTGACTTGTAGAGTCAGAGTAAGTCAAAGATTGCCATACCATGTATGTCTATAACTCATCAGGCATTGCTTGGCTTTGGTTTGCATAAGGAAATCCACTGATGTGTGTATGTAGAGATATCTCAATGGGTGGTCTGCAGGAGGATGAGGGACCTGCTGCTGATGTTTGGGAGTGTGCATTTTATTTCTGTTGTCAGGACTAACGGAGAAAAGGTGTAGTCCTGGCTTCTGAAATATAATTGTATGCTGCAGCCATTGTGTCAAAGAATTCCCACCGCTGAGGCTCAGCAGGCACTAGACGGAGATGGTGAGGGCAGGTGTCTCACAGAGGGAAGACAATCTTTTCTATTGACCCAGCATCCTTAGCTGTGCTAACGGCTGCTTGGCTGGACCGAGGTTATGTTGGGGGAATTCATCGCTTAATCAGCAAGTTGATCGGCTGCTTCCTGTGCAGGCAGCTGAGGGTTCCCTTTTCCCTCAGATGCCCACTAGCTCCTGCGTGCCCTGCTGTGGCCATCTCCTCATCAGGGAACAGAGCAGGGGAGGCTTGGGTGAGTCTGTGGCTGGGGAAGTGGGAGAGAGATGGGGGTGAGAACTAAGAGATGCTCACATCTGGAAAGACACTGACTTACACTAACAAGAACATATCATTTAAGGTAAAGAGGTGTTGTTTTTCAAAGAACAGAATAGGTGAAGGAAAACAGCGGAGAGAAAAGCTCCAGGGGAGAAAGAAAAAAAAAAAAAGTTATGGAAGCAAAAGGATGATTGTGAGTCAGAGGCAGATGCGAAGAGGAAGAAAAGGGTTAGTAAATAAATGAACAGGCAAAGAATGATCCAACTTGTGGGGTTAGCAATTTTGGTTTAATTTATATTTCAAATGTTTTCCTTGCTTCAGATATTATCAACGCTTTTTGCAGAAAAAGAATACCTCCCAACTGCCTATAAGCTTTTGTCCGCTTTCAAACCAGACCTTGAAAGAGATCTGCATAATTAAAGCCTTCTGGTGCGCCACGCAGCACTGTGACTCCTGAGCCAAGTGCTCCATCCATGCAATCTGCCTTATCCCATCTTTGCACTTTGCTTGTAAGTCAGAGATTTGCATTCATTTGCGTTTAGGACAGTGCCAAGTGAATTACCAGCAGCTAACTTCCCCCTCGCACAGCAGACACGTTCGGTGTGGCACAGGGACCCACTCGGCCCCCATACCTGGCAGAGGTGGGTTGTGCAGATGGGGATGGCAGCTCCCCCCCTGGGCTCCCTGAAGGAGACGGACCTTCTCCCTGCTGTGACTGGTAGCACATCAAAGCCAGTTGGCAGCAAAACTAAAACAATGAGTTTTGCTGCTGTAAAAGACGTGTGGTTTGCTTCCCCGTTATCAAGCAGAAATGGCAGCCAGCAGGGAAGCCATTACCCCTGCAGCCTCTGTTGTCTCCCTGCTCCGAGCTTCCCGGGCTCCATTTTCTGCTCTCGCTCTGGGCAGATAAGAGCTGGCAAGGTGTTCTGCCGCATGCATGATTAACAACGCTCCTTGCAGGCTTTGCTATGTGCTCCTGGCTTCCTGGACTTGGAAAATGCCCAGAGACAGATACAGAACACGATTGCCATCATTTGCATAAAAATAATTTCTATTTCATGCATCCATGGAATTCACTGAACCAAAGTCATCTCTGGGGTAGTCACCGGAATGATAACAAGGGTGAATTTGGCCCTACAAATGACACGTGAAGGCCATCATGACCAGTCCTGCATTTCCAGCATTTACCTCCTGGAACCTTACTGGAATCCTTGTAATAGCCCAAGCGTGAAGATCTCATTTCATGCTCAGTAATTGCAGATTCTCAAGCCACTTAAATCCTAAGCATCTTTGAAAACAACAGCTGACAGGACTCTCCCGACCCATGCTGCTGCCCCGGGCACCCATTGGGTTCATGCGCTTGCATGGGCGTTGTGCTGAGTCAGGGCCACACCGTGAAGCTGGGGGACGGGCCCTGATGCATGTGCACAGGGAGGTGCCAGGCAGCAATTCGAGCTTCCGGTAGGGAAATCTATGCGTTAAATCAGTTGGGCTTCATCTGTATTCAAGTGAATTTCTTGCTAGGTTCAGTGGAACTTAATTAAAATGTCAGTACTCAATCCTTAATTATTTTGTAAAGTAACCTGTAGCAGGAATGTTGACATGCATAATGCACGACACTTGCCAATTGCTGAAGTTAATGAACTTCAGCAGAAAAAAAATCCAGGTTCAATCAGTGAAAAATTAGGACCAGGCTGTAATTTCTATTCACCTTGAAAACAGGAGACATGATTTTTGACATGGTCCTCTGGTATTCTGTGGTATTTTGTGTTGTAATCCAGGGAGTCCTGGCCATGCTAATGGTGCTGTGCTCCTGCAGTGGAGCTGGACAATGTGATTCTATCCATTTTCATGCTCTGCATGTGTGCTGTATACATCACTGGAGTGAGCCCTGAGGTCTCAGCTTGGAACAGGTTTGTCAACGGTGTTGTCAGAAAGGGTGAAGATAGATGGAGCGCTTTAGGCTTGGTGTGTGGCTCAGTTTCTGTAGGCATAAAATGCCCTTAGGTTGAGGGCTATGCTGATTTAAAAAAAAAAAAAAAAGGAAAGAAAAAAAAATATATCTTCATCTTTCAGACACCCCAAGAATTTGCCCTTACTGATATCCAAGGCTGGTCCTGGGCCATGGGTGCCCTCTGCCTTCTCCCCAGCCTCCCCGCAGGGCAGCTGGGTGCCTTGGTTACAGACGATGCCGTGGATCCCCACCAAGTGCTGCACTGGTGTCTCTTGTTTGTATGGGACTCTACCTGGCCTGTCTGGCTGGGTTTTGGCTAGGACTGACTGAGGGAGCTGAAGAAAAATGGCGTTAAATCTTTGAGTCAGTCCAGTAACACAGAAATTAATTATGAAGTGGATGTTTCTGCTAGCTCAGTAGCTTACTCTCCTTAGCAGCTGTTATAACCACTTTACACAGCCCTGCAAAACTCCCAGACTTTCCTCTGTTACAAGAACCATTTGGTTTTGCTCTGCTTCTTTTCTAATCAACTAGGCATCCTTTTCTGGCACTGTTGTGTTGCTGGAAGAGCTAGGGCAGTCAGCATGTCCTTAGAAGGGTGAAGGCACTGGTCATCCACCTGTCTCCTTTCAAACAGAGAAAACTGAAATAATTTAGTCTCTCAGCAAATGACAGGCTCTGTTCAAAGGAAGTGAAGTTGTGGGGTAGGCACTTAGGCACTGCAGTTTGGGGTTGACATTACCCTCACTTTGCTATTCCTCATGTGACGAGGAGTCAGCAGCTGGAAGAGCCAGCTGAAGTTATCTGGAGCCTTGGTACTGAGAAGAAAAACTAGTAACTTGAACAGCTCTATTGCTGGAGAAGTAAGCCTAGTAAACAAACAAACAAACAAAAACAGACCAAAAAGATATTAAAGTACTGTTGACAATTAGGAAGCAATGCCACAGTAAGCTGAAAGTGGACTGAACTGGAGGAGGAAAGGACAAATAGAGAATGGATTGAGAAAGGCCCTGTTGCCAGTCCTCAATGACAGTACTTCACTGTGGTTTATCACCACCCTTCTCTTTCTGATAAACGACTGCTGAAGAAGGTTATCTTTATTTTTCAAATTAAGTTCTTCAGAGGCTTGTGCTGAGAAGCTCAAAAAAGTAAAGCAGTGCACCACAAGCAGCAAGACCCTAATGGGATCTACCCTTTTTTCTGTAAATTCTGCCTCTGTCATGTCCATGGAGATGTGGAGTTGAATTCTCTACTTAACTGAAGTCAAGAGACCGTCAGAAGAAAGTTGAAGTGTAGAGCCTCTGCCTGATAAAGTAATGCTGTAAAAGGGACGTGAGAATGCTGAGCTCATGTTGGAAAGAGGTCCCAGATTCCCCCATGCTTTGTGAGCTGTAGTTACTCTGAGGGTTTGGCTTTCAGAAGCTGTGAAAGGTAAAATAAATTGCCACCAACACTGCTTCTTTCTTTCTTTCGAGCAGAACACGTTCTTCTCAAATTGAAATATAAATATGGACTTGATGTGATCTGAATATTTTATTTAGCTGAGCTGAAAATTAAATTCTCTGCAGACTGCTTTAATGACAAAAAAAAAAAAAAAAAAAAAAACACCTAATTATAGCAGCAGCGTGGAGGAGGTCTGCTAGTCTATTGTACGACAGATTTTAACATCTGCTTTTTACTGGAAGATTGTCAAGACCATCACAGAAATGTTTTGAAATGGTTAAAATGGGCGAATGCAGGATCTGTAGCTGTTGCATAGTGGGCAAAGGCAAAAAGGACATGTGCGTTTGTTTGGATCAGTGTTGTAGCAATGGTTAATAGAATACTCTCACCCTAATTGGGGATCTAAGCTATTTTCAGGAGCTTTGCTGATGTTGTAAAGGATGAAACTGCACCATTATTTGGTGCAGACAAAAAATCTCAAAACCATTCATTGGGTGAGAGGCGTTTCAGGTGATTCTGAAGTTAAATATTTGGCACGGCAGGTTCATGTTATACTTATGGGCAGGGGGCTGACGGTAGGTGGAACAATTAAACCAGTGAGGAAAATCCCCCCCTTAATCGGATTGTTACTTCCTTCCTTAACTGTTACATGCAGAATCCCCCAAGTTTCTTCCTGAAGAGACGTAAGGAATGAGCTTGTAGGTATCTGGGCTGCACAGTCAATGAATGTGCAATGCACCAAGCTGCGTAAAAGTCCAGCCGAGAGGATGTGTGGGAAGGCGGAAGACAGGCAGGACAAGAGGGAGAGCTCTTCCTGCCCTGGGTTGTCAGACACAAACTCAAACACTGGTGTGGGCAGTTGCTGCTATTAGGTGGGCACAAATGCTGGCCGTTTGGCATTAGCTGGTTATTTGCGTGAAGGCTGCGTCATGTGGAGGAAAATCGAATCTAACTCTCCCTGCCCTCAGCATCTCTGTGCTTTGCCCTGGCCCGGCACCAACCCGCTGTCGGATCGCTGCTCCATTGCTGCCCGCTGGCCCAGAGGGAGGTGGCTGGGCACCCACTCCCTCCTTCTCAGGCAGCGGCACCAGCAGCCAAAGCATACCAAAGGGATGCCTCAGTCTCCTCAGCTTATCTTTTGGGCAGGGCACTTGCAATGGAGGCCTCCAACTTGCCAGTTCTTGCATGTTTTCTCTGGGTGAGTGGTGGGAACAGAGGGCTGCAACTGGCAGCGTGTCTGCCGCCAGGTCAGCCACTTAAACTCGTGCTGTTGAGGCAGCCGAAACTGTCAGGGCCACTATCGCTTCATCTCTCCTGGGCATGGTGTGAGGCACGGCGTGCATGTGGCTGCCTCTGGGGAGAGCGAACAAACGAATCCCTGGCTGCCCTCTAACTCGGTGCCGCTCTGCTGGGTTACCTCTGCTCCGAGTGCGTGCCCAATGGCATGCACGTCAGCAGCACGAGCTCTAAAGATCTGTATCAGGGCAGCTTGTTATAATTGTAGGTGCGGTTTGAGAATAGTCGAAAGATAAGGTGAATTTCTGGGATATTAAAGAACCCTGTATACATTGGGTGAATGGAGTTTTGTAATTGTTCCCAGTGAAGAAAGCTCTTGGCTTTGGTTTCCTGGGGAATCACGGTGCAGGTTGGGCTCTAGGTCTGTGCTGGAGAGGCTTGGTTTTCACTCTCTAAAATAAAATATATATATATATTTTAAAAGGGGTAGGGGTAGGGGGATTAAAAAAGGAGGGAAGGAAAGAAATTTTGGTTACCTCCAGCAAACGGAGATAACAACACATACTTGGCGTGTCTTGAGACATTGGCTTATTCAACAGGTTTGAGGGAATACTGTAAAGAAACAAACTTCCCTGAAGTATGAGTTACAGGATTAAATTCAAGTCAATCAAGGTAGCTAAAAATCACCTTTCTTTAGAGGGCTGCCAAAACAAAAGGTTGAGCCAGCTGAGGACTTCAGTTCAAAGGGAGTGAAAGATGTTCCTGACGATGCAACTGGGAATGGTGGATATGATGTTCACCTAAATAAATTGTCTTTTGTGCCAGATCTTTTGTCTAACAGTGACATGTGTCAGGACAAGGAAAATTAAAAGGAATTAAATTCTGTAGAGTAGGTATCATTGTTTAACAGATAACTTTTCCTGGGAGATGAATCACCTGTGTTATTGTTGCAGAGAATCGGAAAATATTTTCTTGATGACCCATATAGGCAAATTCATCAACAAGTTATGCCATGTGTGAATTTGGCACCAGGACTGAATGCACTTAGGTATTTACTCATTCAACTAATGCTCATTTACATCAACTGACATTGGATCAGACTTCAGGGGAATAAGATTTGCTTTGATTTAGCTGAATTATGAAGTACATTCAAGTTAACTTTTTTTTTTTTTTAAAAAAAAAAATATCTGTATGCTAGTATGAATTCCAGAAGCTTTTATTTGAATTTCAACTTATGCGTGATGGAACTATCCTAGGAGCCCTCTTATTTGCTGCTTTTATTAACATTGTTATTCTAAGTGTAATTACTTGGAAAATACTGCTAATCAGGATTACCACATTGCTTAGCAGAGGCTGAGGAACCCACTTTTCATTTCAAAAAAGTCGTTTGGACATGCACGTCCTTTCAATGAATCCCTGGTTTCAAGGTCGAGAATTGTTTTGCAAATGGGATTTAGGACTTGTCTGCCCGAGGAGTCCATATCTGAGAAATGAGTGTGAATTCTTTGATGTGAAAACATATCCTATCGCGTGGCAGGGTATCATCAAAGGAAATCATCACATTTAATTCTCCAGTAGGTATTTTCTGCTGTTGTTTAAGAGATTACACCTCTCTGTCACGCTGGTGCGAATGACTGAGTGCAGCAGCTAACAAACATTCAAAGAGATAATGAGGTTTCTACAAGGCAAGTTCCAGCTGATGCTGGATGAAGCCACAAGCATATATTATCCTGGTGTTTCTGCAGTTGCCTTCCAAATGCTTCCTTATCAAGGCTGTAGGAACACCTGCTGGGTGGGATGCTGCACCCTGAAAACGGACAGCGTGCCAGGAAAGCGTGCCTGAGGAGGCCTCTTGCATCCCCACACAGCAGGAAAAGCCTTTTTGCTCTTTTTTGTGTGGAGCCATCCATGAGGCTCCTAATGCACTTGGGTGCTGTTGGAAGCATTCCTGGTTTTACAGTTTTGTTTCAGATGATTAGAAAGTGGGCTTCATCCAGTTGTTGGAAACTCAGACTGATGCTCTCAGTTTAGACCGTGTGGACTTAGCTTTGTACTTTTCTGTCTTCATGTGGAAATCAGGTATCTGTTTTTGTTTTGACCCTAAGAAGCATGTTATGGTTTGACTAAGAAAAGCCAGGCAAAGAAGAAAATGCCCCAATTTGAGGTTGCATTGGGGTGGCTCACAGCTCTGTTATTTGAGCTGAGCATTGCTCACTGCTGCAGTCTCAGACACCAGGCAGGGGCTGCTGGACGGCTCGGCTCCCACAGGACACGAGTGGGATTTGCATTTGGAAGCAATGCAGCCAGGGTGCTTCTGCAGAGGAGGGTGAACTGTCAGAGCTGGACTCAGCACCATGGGTTTGTCTGCCTCTGCCTATAGCCAGTCACTGAATGCAGCTGCAGCCAGTGCAGAGACATGGCCACCAGAGGCATGCAGACTTCTACTTGTGTAAGGTGACACTCAGAAAGAAAGAAAAGGGAAATTCACTGCCCACAGTGCAGGGAAGCTGGTAGAACCTGTAAAGAAAGAAATTGGATCATGTCCCTGCTGGTGAAAGTAACAGGTTGTGGTTTTATATCATGCCATTGAAATATGTGGCCAGCCTTTTTGCTTAGATAAATAAACTAATAATACAAAAGAACAGCAAACAACACCTCTGTTATTGTGCAAGAAAACTTGATTTTGATTGTAAACCTGATCTTTTTCTTCTGCCAACCATTTCTTCTCCACCTGTTCCACTCATACAACTGCTGCACATCAGCCTGGGGCATGGAACTTCATGCTATAGCTTTAGCTTTGTGCTAGGGTTTTGCAGATTGTTTTTCTGCCCATCAGAATAATCATCTCAGCTTTCTTTGTTTGACCTTCCCAAGTAGGAATGTCACTTGCACTCCCTTGGGCAGAGTCAGTTAGGGAAGGACAACAGGAATGACCCTTTTTTGCATCAAATTTGCAGTGCCAAGAAAACAAGCTGGCACTATGAGGCAGTTTTACAGTTCTCTTGATTTGCCTTGTCTCTTCTGCTACTGTTTGCGTGTTTTTAAGATGCTTTTCAGTAGGAACCCCAAGAGCAACTTTGTG
Source organism: Heteronetta atricapilla (assembly GCA_011075105.1). NCBI lineage: Eukaryota > Metazoa > Chordata > Aves > Anseriformes > Anatidae > Heteronetta > Heteronetta atricapilla. The sequence goes on along the minus strand of CM021734.1, from coordinate 65,292,609 downwards.
TAGAGAAGTGTTAAATCTGCTGCGTGAATATGGGGTTGGGTGCTCAGTGACAACCTAACCATTTTGGTTCTTCTGGAAAATTAGTCTTGGAAAAAAGTAAGTATAGGTAATAGAGTTAGCTAAAAGGAAATCCCCATGCTTCTATTTGAACTGTGTTTAACATTTCCTTTGGGCCTGTGCACACCTATGCTCAGGTGTACAAGTGCATTCTTGATCAAGAGCCATGCTTGACTTCGCTTCAAAGTAAACGATGAGGGGAAAAAAGTAATCTGTCTGTCAATGTTTATACTTTCATGAATTTGAGGGCAATAACTCAGCTATATATAATACTTAGCTTAGCTGCTATGCTACTTATGTAAAAAGTAATATATAATTTATTACAACAGGAGTATGGAATTTATGCTATGGATGGGCTAGGTAAAGATTCCCTATTTAGATTTGGGTTAAGAACTAATTCTAAAGCCTTTTTAGTGTTTGTCTGAAACTGACTGACTGGTGAGCAAGAAAGTAAGAGGCCAGTTGAGCAGTTGGTGAGGCCTTTCTTCATTTCCTTAGTTTTCTGTTTCTGTTTGCTTTGTCTGAAGGAGAGGTTTTGTAATGGTTCTGTCCTTAATTTTGTAATAAGACATATTTAGCACTGAGCTCTGTCTGAATTTTTCCCTGATGGTTCCTGCTTTCATTTCTAAAAAGATGATTTACCAAAGGAAAACCAATCAAAAGGGGATCTTAGCAATATAAGTGCAAGGGGGGGTTGCATTTGGGCAAGGAGTCCTTTTTAACCACAGTTCCTGTTATAATTGTAACTTCTTTGCTTTTAATAGTCTTGTTTCCAGAATCAAAACGCTCTTCTCTGAGCTCAGGGGTTCATATGTTTGTGTGATGGACTGGGGACACCATGCTGGCACACCTGACCGAGGATGAAGTGTATGCAGTTACTTTGCTCTCCAAAGCCATGTTTTACCTTACTGCAGCAGTGTCATCAGGGACTGCAGTGTATTCAGAGAAAATGCTTTCCACCAACACATGTGCACACTTATTCAACAGAAGATTAAAAAGTATGAGAAGCTAATATCTTGCTCGCAGGCACTGAGTGCCACTTATGCACAAAACCAGTCTTGGAATAAATTATTGTATGGTGGCTGGCTTTCTGCTCCCCAGCCCCTGTATGTATGTGTTTGCCATATGTACTGTACGTTGCTGACTGTATATAACACAGTTGTGACCCAGGTATCATAACTCTGACATATTCAGTTCCTCCCCCAGAGGGGCTGTTCTTTTGTCCCCCTGCAGCTAGTGCTCTGCTTGCCATCTTCCAGCAAACAGCCCTCTGTCAACACAAGCACCTGCAATATCAAAAGCAATCAGTAAAGTTGAGGAAGAAAATAATCTCTTAAAGAGGTATGATTACAATATTGGACCAAAATATGTGGGCTATAATGTATAGTAGTTATCATGGAAAGGTAGAAGCATGGGTATTAACTACTTTTCCTTATTTTTATGTCTGTGTTTCAGAAAGTTGTATGTGTTCCTACCTGAGCAGCATTGCACTGCTTTTTTTTTCTTTTTCTTTTTCCTATTAATAAGTGATTTAGTTGTGCATCAGAATTTTTACATCAGATGCACTAAGTTGTGTGGATGATTTTCAAAGCTGAAGGGCCATTTATTTAGTCTAGTTCTATTCCACAGAACTTTTAAGAGCAACAAACTGCTTGGCATTTTCCTCACTACCAACCTTTTAAAACTAAAACAGTTCTCTTGTTAAAATCTCAAGTGGCGTGTCAGCTGAAGCATTGCACTGATTTAAAGGTTTGTGATTTAGCTAGCATCAGAGAGCGTGTTTTGAACTCTGAACTTGGAATCAGGATGAGTTATTGTTGTAGAAATTGGCCTGATCAGTGATTTATAGATGTTTAGAAGATGTTGAACAACCTTTTTTGAGGAGCAGTGTAAACAAAGTATGTTTATATTAGCAATTCTTTGATGTGAAAATCTATTCAGAAGGTGCCAGGGCACTATCAGAGAACATCATCAAGAACATCACGATGTGTAATTCCACAGTAGGCATTTCCTGCTGTTACTCCACAGGATTACACCTAGTCTATTGTACTGCTGGGAGTGACTATCAAAGTACAGCAGTTGATGAACTTCTCTAAGAGTTAATGAGGTTCTTACAACAAAGGAGACTAGGATGAGGCAAAAGCTGCTCTGATTTAACTCTGTTAGGATCAACATGGCAAATTTTCAAGCAGTCGGAAGTGGTGCTATGCTGGTTTTGTTAATTGAAGAAATATCTGGGTACTTACTGGATTTTCTATTTAAGGAAATTTGACTTCTACTTAAATAAAACAGTTTTTGTGAAGTCCTAAGGATATGATAGCCCCATCTGATCTATTTTTATTCAAGTTCAGCCATTGTTTTGACACTTTCTGGACTCCTATGGTACCTGTGTGGCGATGGCTGCTCTGTTGTGAACAAGAGTTGGAACCAAATGTATCGTTATAGGGGGGGCATGAAAACAGCCTTCAGAAAGGAAGCTAGCTCAGGGGTTTCAAGTCCAGTGACAGCACTACAGCAGCTGTCCAAGCAGACTCTTCTGGTCTGTAGCAAGGCCAAGACAGTCATTCTGCTCCTGTGAAGGCTGAGATATCGGCCATCCCCATTCCCTGCAGGTACTGAGGCATGCCTCCCGGCCTGGACACACACACCCATGCCCTGCCTCACTTGCTCAGTTATCCTCCGGGCATATCTCACCAGCCCCCTTGCTGCCTCTGCACCCATCTAGCCCATGGCACAAGGTAGATTTGTCTGTGCCCAAAACCACATGCAAACCTGTCCTCCCAGGAGCTAGGGACAATCAGTGGGATCAGCTGCGCTGCTCCGCTTCCTTCAGAAAGCACAACCCCATGTGACAGCACGGCCTGCTGCAGCAGCAGTTAGGGTTTGGTCCAGCATCTGCAGCTGAATGGCCCCAAACCTGTCCGAACCAGTTTTCTACCCTTTCTGGCTGTTTCAACTTTTCTGGGGAATACTTATGCTGAAGTATCAGGCAGCTTTGATCCACACACAGTTCCTATTTATTTACAGAGTAACTGCCCTTCTGAAAACTATCAGCCCCCGTATAGGTGATACATGCCTTACTTCCACTCTGTCCCCCTTGGTTACATTTATTATCTCCCATGTCTCTTCACTTGCTCTGCGGGGCCCTTGATATAAAAAGCACCTCCTAAAATTTTTAGTGGTTTTGCTGATTCTTCAGATAAGACCTCACAGGCTCTATTTCTCATGTGAAATAACAGTCCACGCCAATCAACAAGTGGATGATGATTTCAGATGAGAAATACAAGCAAAGTCTAATGAAGCCAGCAGGAACAAATTGTCTTAGGTAGCAGAATGGACACACAGAAAGTGAACTATATGGTTTCAGATGTGTTTCTATAAGCTATTAAACATTTGAAATAATTTCTGATTAAATCAGTTCCTTTTTAAACTGGAACTTATGTTCATTAGGATATCTTTAGTCTGCTTGTATTTTCAAATGTGTAGTTTTGATTTTAAGCTGAATCTCACACTAAAGTTAATCACTGAGGAGTTTTACTGACATAAGCAAGCAGCGTGTGCCTTGGCAGCCCTCCTGAGAAGGGAGACTTCAGCAGAGTTACCAGTTTTATTTAACTGGAAATGTAAATAGATACTTCTATCAAAAAGATTTCTGGTCTACTTCTGCTTCCTTTCTATGTAAGGGGATAGACCACACAATTGCATTTAGGAAGATGTCAGGTGTGTGGAGTTCATACAGGCTGAATGTTATGCAGGCAGTGTAGGGAGGAGGCACCTTGATGCATCTTGTTGAGGACAGGTTTGTCTGACAAGGCAAATTCAGAGACAGATGAATGAAACAGATTTCAGTAGTTTTGAGTTCTTTCCTCTTCCCTTTGCAAGGGGTTTTAATCCTGTAGCCCCACTTCTGTCTAGAAGGTACTTCTGCTTCCATCCACTGACATCCCCAATCAAGCTTTGCTCTTGCGATTTAGTGATGTGGTTGTAGATGGCCCACGAGCTCTAATTATGGGCAGGGATCAAGCTGTAAGGTATGCAGAATGTGTGTGCACAATATGCTTGTCACAGCTAATGCATGTTTCCCTACCTCACATACACCTTCATCCAGAATTCGAGCCATTTCTTCAAATGTTGGAGAATTACTGAAATTGCCAATCCCGAATATCCATAAATCCTGAGACTGACTTGATAGTGCTATTTTCTAATATAATTTAGCTATTTGTAGCCGAACCCCTAATATTAGTTCAAGTTTCCAAGCTGTCCTTTCAAGGGCCGAAGGATATTGGTTTCTCTGTATGAAATTGGAGAGCCTTATTAATCATTGCTCTAGGCACCGGGGCGACATGAAGTACCATGGAGCTCACCACAAAATACAGAAATCTGGCAATGTGGTATCTCCTTCCAGATCTCCAGTGAACTTTAAAAGGAGCCCAGAAGACTTGTGAAATTAGAAAAGAAGTCAGAAAATGGGAACAATGCTATGCAAATATCACTGTTGGGCTGCGATCCAATCGCCTGCACTCTTGAGTAAGTGGCTAACTAGAAATTGCAAATAAATGCTACCAGCAGAGAATGGGAGCCACAGTGCGAAAGAGAAGTGAGGGGAGAGTGAGGAATTCTCAAATGAGGCAGAGGCATGGAAGAGGGGATCAGATCAGTAAATTAACTTGGAAGAAATCATCAGAAAACACTGCTTTTCTGCTACTGTGCATAGATCTGCGGTGTCTAACATGACATAGGCATGTCCTTGTTTCTCTCTGAGGCGGTGCAGCCATACGTATGATGACTATTAATTGAGTTTGGAAAAAAAAAAAAGATATATTTGACTGAATCATAAAAGGGATTTGAAAGGAAGGCTGTGGTGGAATTTGTGAGAAGGGGTGGCGTGGGTGTTTCTTTGTGTGCTTGGAAGCCTGTTTCCCCCTAAGAAGCCTCTGTCTTCTCAGCTAATGGAAGTTAGATGTTTGATGGTGAGACTGAACTGATTTAAGATTTATTTCCATGTCTTTAAATAACTAGTGGAGGGTAACATCTCTCTTTGCCTTCTCTCCTTCCCTTCTTTCTTCCCCCTCCAGTCGCGCATCTTTTCTGAGTAGAAGCAATGCTGTTCCCATAAATAGAGTCTTAGGTAATGTTTTCTGTCCTAGTGACACTGATGTTTAATTAATGCGAGCCTTTGAGTATTCTGTAGTGCTCTACTGCTCTGATAAAGGAGCCAAACAGAAGCACAGCAGTGCCGTTTTTTCCAGCTTTGATGTTGGAGTACTGCCGTCTTTGGAAGAACCTCTGAGGAAATCATCAAGATGTGAAGGGGAAGCCCTTAGAACCAAGTCCTCTGGAGAGGACTTCCCACTGCCTTCCTCGCCTCCCTTCCAAATAGGAATTCACTTTCCATTTCTGCAGTAAAAACAGTTGGCAGCACAACACACGCTGCAGTTTTTGATCATAGCTTGCCTAAAAGAAAATGTTCTGGGGAGGTGGAGTGCTGAAATTTGGACTGGGGCAAGATATCAGAAAGTAAATAGTTTGTGACACTGTGAGATATGTATGACAGCCTTAGTTTCTAGTGGGCTTCAGGTCAGAGGAGTGCTGCTCAGCCTGGACAGGCGAGGGGACAGTTCAGCAGTGCCAGTGAAGAACCTTGGATGAGCAGCAGCATGAAGATGGGCTAGTAGTGATGTGCAGCTTCCCTAGGAAAACCTGCCTTCCCCTTGCAAGTGCAGCGAGGTGTGATGCTGCTTTCAGCAGTATTGGCACTGCCTGTCCCCCTGGGCTTGCCCAGCATGGTGGCAGTGACTGGTAAGGCGTCGGTCTGCTGCAGGAGAGTGAGCCCAGCTGTGGCCTCTGGGTGGAACGTCTGGACTTGGCTCTCCTGATCCCCATGCAAATCCCAGATGACTTGTGCTCTCTAGAAGAGCCAGCATTGCATCCCACAGGCCACATGTGCCAGCTGTGGGATTTTTCCTCCTGGAACTGTGCAAGTCACGTGGGAAATGATCTCAGTAGCGCTGCTGTCCCACAGGTTGTGAAGTAGCTGTGATGGTGCACGAGGGCAGGAAGGTCTGCATTTCAAGGGCAGCCTTGCACAGCCTGGTTAGTTTGCAGAGGGAGTAAATAGATGCTCACAAAGCCTATAAAAACTGTAAGCGGATTGCCTTGGTTAGGGCTGACAGGTGTGAGACTGTCAGCATACAGTAGTAGTAGTAAGGCAAAGTGTTTGCTTTAGCTTTGCCATCAGTGCAACGTTGGTCCTTTCTGGGGCGTGGAGTCACCAAAAGTCTTGTTGTGGATGTTTAAGCCTTAACCTCGTTACTAGTTTTCTACCATTAGCCTAAGGCTGCAGCTGTGCTACAAGTCTCTCCCAGGTCAGCACCCTTCAAAATGCCAGTGTTCAGTTTTTCTTTTTCCTTTGTAAGCACTGGGGGGAAAAAGTCCCCAGCCCATCAGCTCCAGGAGCTACACATGTAAGTCATTAGAGATGTGACTATCAAGCATCTCCATTCTATGACAGATCTGGGACCAAATGCTTGTGAGTCCATGGAATAGGCTTGATTCAGTTGACCAAAATTGTAGGTTAGCTGTAGTTTTCCCTTTTTTCATTCATGGCAGAGTTTTAATGTGGTCGCAGTACGTAGTCACATGATTTACAATCAAATGGATTAACCACTGACTTATGCTTCACATAAGCCTTGTAAATCCACGTGCATACCTTCCAGATGGTAGGCAGAGTGCAATGAGACGTCTTTAAGATGCATTAGTGCAGCTATTTTCTGACAGAAAGCATACACATGGGACTGAATCCCACTGAAATGATATTTTAGGAGAAATTACAGCAAAGATGTGCTTGACAGGGCCCTATAGCTATTTATAGGCAGTTCTGTCAAATTTTGGGCAAGTTTTTCTTTTTCTTTCTTTCTTTCTAACCACATTTGCTGCAGGATTCTTCTGCTTAATTGCGGGCTGCCAAAGCTTGACAAGCGGCATCTGCCCAGTGGCACCGCCCTGTAATTACATGGGAAGGGAGCTCTGTCCTGTGATTTTGCCAGTGGCTTGGCTTGACGGGCGTTCTTGGGAGCATGGCTGGGAGGGATGCGTTGCTTTTAACCAGCCAGGGAATGGGACTTTGGTGAAACCAATCCACAAACTGAGAGGCAGGGAGGACACTTGCTGCGGGGTCTCAGGAAATGGCTGCTCAAATGAGAGCTTTCCCCTGAAGCCTCTATGAGGGAGGCTGTGCCAACCAGCCCCTTCAGGTTTATTTTTGCCTTGGAGACATATTTAAAACTGACCACTGCTGTTACAAATGGCACCCATCTCTCTGCTGCCCTAATTTAACCTAGCTCTTGGCAGAAGGCTGTCAGTGTTCAGGCATCCATCCAGCCTCTGCTGCTATTCGAAGCTTTATGCTTGCCAAGGATTTATCACCTTTATGGAGCCTATCCGCATGGCGTGGCTGTGCTACATTGCAGCTCACATTGTATGCCGGGCACATTGATTTGCCACGCTGGCATCGCGCTGATGGGACTAAGTGTGTATTGCAAGGGGGATTAATCACCCTGCACCAGTCAGAAAGTGCTCAGTGAGGAAGTGAGGAAGTCTGCTTTGCTCTCACCATATGAGGAGTTTCTTCTATAGTAATTATGTCCTCTGTCAAAAAAAAAAAAAAAAGGGCAAAAAAAAACCAGATGCACGATATGGGGCTGGGTGGGAATGGAGTCACTGCAGTGCCAATCCTGTGCATAGTGTGGACTTCACGAGAAGAGCTGCGAGTGTCACAGCTTGGCCTGACATCTGTCATGAAGAGCAGTCTTTCCCATGAACTTTGTATGAGCTTCACAGCAAAACCAGGGACAAGTGGGTTATGAGGTTTTGCTCTTGTAATTTCCATGGCATGTAGTGTTTACAGATGCCACAGGTGAGTGCATAAGCAACAGCTCAACCGCAAAATGAAGGCTTAAACTAGGAATTGTGGCCCGAGAAAAGGCTTATACCTTGCCCTAGAAGCAGTGTTAAGCATGATGAGTGTCTTGCAAATGGCTGTTGCAGTTTTAATGACGTTCCCCAAATCAGATCCCATGCTGTCCTGCTTCTGTGCTAAGTGGCATCCAGAGAGCACAATTCAGTCAGAATCAGCTCAGAAGACAGACCTTCATCTTCTGCAGACAGTAAGTGGGTTGTGTTCAGGGATTTTTCTTGTGTTTTTGTTTCCAACATGAACTTTTGGGATAAGTGTTTGGTCAGTCTAGGATGCTTTTTAAAAAAAAAAAAAATCCTGGTTCTGTCTTCTCTTTCTGTTGAATATTGATATTCTGATTGCGCTCACTGCAAGGAACCTTCCCCATTTGATCATTTTCCTTTGGATGGATTGATTGGTGTCTCAGCTCCTGTGATAGAAGCAGGTGGATTTCAATGGTGTTGAAAGTACTTCAGGTGTTTTCCTTAAATTAAATAAATAGGCTTTACCTGATTAAGAGTCTTATTAGCAGGAATAACAATAGAGAAATCAACTTTGTAGAAAGCAAGTTGTGCTTGCAGATGCCTTCCTCAGAACCCATGAAGTGACTCGGGGTGCTATGCCCAAGGGAAAAAGCAGGAAAAGTATGCAGGATGCTGTGTGTGCCATTTCTCTGGGTGTGGGATTTGATATTTATTAATAACAAAATAAACACCATGTGCAACTTAATAGGTGCTATTAAAAGCTCCCTATCCTGAAGAGTTTGCAAACTCCTGAGTCCTTCCAGAGCCTAACGCTGCCCCACATTACATCTGTGCAGAACCTTGAGCTCATGGACTTGGCCTCTTCCCCTCCCTTTAAATCAGAAAAGAAAGAACCCAGCCTATGCAAAAATGAAGAATTCTCCCTGGTCACTCCCTGCAGTACCAGTGGTATGGGGCACACAGGGTATACAGCTGAGACTCGAGCTCTGTGGCTGCCAAGTGGATTTTATGGATGTTTCTGTAAACATCATTTAAAAAAATAAATAAAAACCTTTGGGAACGACATGTTCAGCTCAATAGTTGGAGGCATGACATTCATTGCAGTTAAATCTGTTCAAATATGCTTGACAAATACCAGGAAAGAGTGTTCTTCAGACAGGTGTTTTTTTTTTTTAAAAGGTCACTCATTTTTTTTATTTATTTTTTTTTAAAAAAAAGGTTGGGGGGAGACAGGAGGGAAGAAAGTTGTTAGGGTTGCAAATCTTCCCCCAGCCCCATCAAGGAGCAGCATTAGGTGCAAGGGAGCCACTGCAGGTGGGTGCACTGCCTGGGTCAGGTTTGCCCTGTGCTAGTTGGGGCCAAAGCTCAGCACAGTCAGAAGTGCCTTTGAGAAGTCTTTTGCCTTGAGCACAGTGGCCAGTCAGGCAGATATATATCAAACCTGTTTTAATTAGGATTTTGAGATGAACAGCCCCACTGTCTTCTGCCTGATGACAGGAAAAGACGAGTATGCTTTCATTTTGATCAAAAGTCTCTAAACTTTCTTACATAAAAAGCAAAACACTTTTCCTCTGCTTTGCTTTATTTCCTTTCCTGCCCCCTCTCCTTTTTGTTCATTTTGTCTTATTCCTTTGTAGAGACTCAAGGACTTTGGATGTTTCAGCTGCTTTTTAAGTTTTGTGCAGCTCTCTAGGGCCAAGAACCTCATCTTTGTTTTGAATGACCTCACTGAAGCTGTTTTTTAACCATTTTGAGCCATCAGTGGATGCTTATTCTATCTGGCAGGAGTTTTTGCAAAGGTCCTCCAGGTCTCGTACCTTCAGGAAAGTTCAAGTGTGCACGTGATCGCATTGCAAATGTTCACAAAGCTGACAGCAGCTCTAGAGTCCCTGTCATTGTAACTAGAGTCCAACCCTGTTTGATTTTGTATTTTGCTCTTGTGGGGTTTTTTTGTTTGTTTGTTTTAGTTTTTTTGTTTGTTTGGTTGGTTGGTTTGGCTTTTAATTTCCGCATGCTCTGGTCCTCATCTCTTGTCTCTCCCAGATTTCCTGGAGAAGTGGCACTGTATCTGCTTTCAGAAGCTGTGCCCATGTGTACCTTGTTCTGAGGAAAGTCAGGAAAGAGCTCGTTGTGCTCCTTTAGGAGAAGGAAATCACTGTAGATGTTAGCCGTGCTCAGCCCGCTGCACCTGCCAGGCACTGCTGGTTTTCCAGCTTCCCTTAAGGCCAAGGAATAATAAGGGGAGGCTTTGGAGAAGCATACATTTGTGTCAACAGGGTTCTTGTCTTGAAGTTATTAGGGAAGTAGAGACAACCCCAGAACAGAGGGAGTGATGTATTCATTTCAGCCCCTTCCCTTGCAGAGGAAAGCTGCTCATTTTTATATATCTCATTGCCTTCTTTAAGGTACTTGTCTCATTAGTCTGGTACAAAGTGAGGCCATTTTGGTATCACCATGAATCGTGTGTCGCATGCATGCATCTCCTTACAGTAAGACGCAGCAGAAGCTGGCTTGCCCCAGCGACTGATGCTGTGGGTCCTCACAGCAGTGCCACCAAGGCAGCGGGACATCCCAGTGGGGGTACAGGTTATGTCTATAGAGAACAACATAACACTGAATTGTGTAGATTGGTTGGTGTGAAGGCACTCCGTGCATCTTGGGACAAAGCCATGATGCTGGGGGAAGAGTTTTGGTAGGGGCGGTGTGTAGTGAGAACCCCGCACAGCACCCAGCTGGGGTGCGTGGGGTCAGCCAGCGGTGTCAGCGGGGAGATCTGTTTTCCTCATTTAATTCCCCAAGGTGTTTTCGACAGTCCGTGTAAGTGACCTTCCTTCAGCTGCAATCCCCAGGCCCGTGACCAGCATGCCTGTGCTCTGTTCGCGCTGCCTGCACGCGCTCTCGGCTGTGTCCCAAACAGCGGCTTCAGACACATCTGGTTTGCTCAAGTTGAGCTGTCTGGCTAGTCCCAAAGCTACTTGTGAGTGCCGTTCTCTAATCCCCCAAAGAAAAAAAGGAGCTGCAAGAGGTTCTCCACCCCGTATTAGCAGTGAATGAGCAGCACGGTTTGTGTCTTACTCCTAGGTCAATGGAAAATAGGAAAAGACTGTGAATTTGGAAGGTTATTTGTTTATAACTCTTCATGCAATTGTAAGAGGTCTTTCTCTCTCTACATTTTTTTCTGTGAAAAGCAAACCAAAAACCAAAACAAAGCAAAACAAGCCCCCCAACTTCAAAGTCATGCAAATAAATCCTTTCACTATTTTTACAGTAATTTTTTCTCCACTGGAAAACAAATTATATAAACAGACTTCTAAAAAGCAAACCCCTCAGAACTGGGCAGAGGAAGTGTTCCTCCGGTACAACTTGAAATAAAAAAGCAGCACACCTGCCTCCAGCTGGTTTCCCTACTATGCATATCTCATGCAGCCCCAGCTATGTGAAGTCGCTTCCAAGTCAAACAAGTAGCAATTTTTAAGTAGCACCTAAAGAGGAATGAGGCCAGGCCTTGCCAGCAAAACCCCAGCCCCTAAAGGTTCCTGCTGCACAGGCTTTATTTTCATTTCCCTGACCCATTTGCACAGAGTTGTTACTGATGGCCTGGCCTGCCTCCCTGTACACAGCAAACCAATAATAAATAGAGGGCAGCTGACACCCCGAGACACCTGGAACCCGCCGAACACTGGGGGATTGTTCATCCCGCAGCAGCCCGCGGGGCCGGGCGCGATGGGTAGGCTTCTCCTGGCTGGGTGTCCGCCCAGGCGAGCACGGTCTGAGCGAGTCAACCAGGACAGGTCTGGGGCCCCAGAGGGTTCCTTGGCCAATTAATAGAAAATATATTATTTTTGTTTCTATCCGAGGAAGAACAAGGATGACCGGCATAGGAATAAAAGAGCCCTTTGTGTGGCGCTGCTGTTGTCTCGGAGGCAGGCTCACCCGTGGAAATTGAGTCGGTACGATATTTGGTCAGGCTTTGAGCCGTCCCTTTCACCGACTTTAAGGCATACCCTTATTATTCTAGTTTCTCATGCCTCACTACTTATTTATTCATAAATTAGGTGTTTGCCAGGGAAAATACTTTGATGCCCTTCTGATGGAGCAGGTACAGGAGAGAGTACTGAAGAAAAAAAAAAAAAAAAAAAAAAAAACTAAACCCTTAAGCAATATTTATGGACTTTTGAAAGTTGAGATTCTTGGAAAAAAGGCTGCATTTCTTTTCACATACTTTCCAGGCTGGAATCTTTTGCTAATTTATCTCATGGTTTACCTGTATAATTATTACGCAGTTTTTACACGCTTAAGCAAGGTAAACAGAAATGTGTTTTCAGCGAATCAACTAGGAAAAGTGACTCCAACTTCTACGTTTCTTTCTGCACGTTCATTTTCTACAATACCACGGGTGAGTGGCAAAACCAGGAATACTCATGCAAACGCTGAACTAACCTTATTTTCAGTTTCTTGCAGTAGTTTCTGTTGTCTGATGCATCATGTGTCCTCTAGCTCAAGGGGAAGATTTAATCCAAAAAAACCCAACAGCCTAGTTTTTACAGACCATTGGTCCTGGAAATGCTTGAGCTGCTGGCTGGAGGGGTTCAGGGTGCTGCAGTGGGGAAGCAGCATTACACACCTGCCCTCTTTTTCTGCATTTTCCCAGGCGTCTGTTGCTGGTCCCTCCAGAGACAGAAAGGGATTTTGAGGGACTTTAGTCTGAGCGTTTTCTGCTTTTGTGACCCAAGGACAGAGCTTTCCCAGGACCGGATCACTGTTTTTACCATCAGGCAGCATATCCCCTGCAACAAGTGATGTTTTTGCCTTTGTGCATCCTTGTTAGGGATAGACCGCATGCTTGTAGATCTGGTGCTTGTACATGCTTGGTAGGAGATTGCTTCAGGTGCAGGAGTAAGGACACTTCTCATACAACTTGAAGAAAATTTGGGTGGCACAAGTCAGCCAGGCTTTCTTCCAGTGGCCCTTGAGCTGAGACTTTTTATTCTGTTGGGGTTGCTTGAGACTCCATATCACTGTTACTGTTATGATGCTGCATTAGCTGTACTGGTAATCTGGAGTGTGTACATATAATATATATGATTCTTGACGTGCAAAAGACGATTACTTGCTAGTGACGATAAAAGATGTGGCTATTGAACGCACTCTAAGCTGATGTATTTTAAGTGAAACAAGAAGCAAAGGTAATGGTGCCTTTTTTCTTCACATTTGTTTCAGTATTAAACTGAATGTTGGCACTGAAATGCTGAGGGGAAAAAAGGCATTGAGCTGAGCAAAACAAGAGCTGGTGAAAGTTCAATGCAAGCAAATCTCATCTATGGGGCCAATGCTGAGAAAACAGAGAGACTGGTCAGGAATTTTGGTAGGTATCATTAGGGAATCATCTTCAAGGCAGTTTGATTTACCAAAATGATTTTTAAGGCTGCTATTTTGAAAACGATGAAACATTGTAGAAGGTTTTGATCAACAAAGGCTCTTTTTCCAAATTTTTCCCTGTTGTTCCAAGTCTGTGGTTCTGAACCTTTCCCCTGCAAGGAAAGGTTTGGAACATAACCTTTCCACCTCCTGTAGGATTGTTCCAGTCCTGGGCTGGCGATATGCAGCGTCCTGCTGTGGAGTACAGTGAGGCTTGGTGAAGCTGTGCTTTCCCCATAGCAGCCAGCACCTCAGCGGAGAATGTGGTTCAATAGGGTCCGCATTCATGAGAGCGTGAGCATTTCTTCTGTAACATGGGTTTTCTTCCCCCAGCTCTCTCTCTTTGTGGACTGATTCATTCTTTTGTTTTGTTTTTTTGTTTTCTGAATTTACCGAGAGGTTTGTAGTTCTTCAGTAGTTGTAAAGAAAAACTTGCTTCCACAAAAGGGTTTCATGAAATACCTGCAGTTCTCTTTTATGATATGTTTCAATTTAAAAGCAATCCCCCCGGTCCACACATAAATTTAGGTGGGATGGGCACGTCCTGCACTGGCTTTACTTTTTTTTTTTTCTTTTTTTTTTTTTTTTCCCCACCTATTACATATACACAACTGCCTTTCTACTTCTCTTTCTATTGCTCCTTGCATCTCTCATTTCTGCTCCAAGAATACCTGCAGCAGCTGACCAGACAGCTCGTGCTCCTGTTTCAGGAAAAGCATTGTTCTGCACTTGCTGAACCCAAAAGCTGTGGCAACCTTCTCACTGCTAGAGCTGGTGTTTTTGCTGTGTCTGGGCAAATTTTAGGTTCTGCATGCATTTCTGGTTTTAATAAGCTCCTTTATTTTAATGCTAAGGGAATTAATCTAAACTCACACTCTCGGCAGCCTGTTCTCAGCCAGAATATTGTTTTCAAACTGAGGCAACACCCTGTTTACATAGATAAGCAAATTCACAGTCCACAGAGCTTCTTCCAGTTGGAGCAGCTGCTGAGCACTTAACTGTAAGGGACTGGGAAGCACATGTTTCACATACATAGCAAACATTTCTTCTTCTGAAGGGTAACCAGATTTTTCTCTCTCTCTTTTTTTTTTTTTTTCTGAAGAGTTGAAAGCCGGAACATCTGCTTCTTGGCCAGCCATTCTTTCCCACAAACACTGCTTCTCAGGTTCAAAAAGCGTTGGTTAGGTTATTGTGTGTGTATGCGTCTCGGTGCCTGCGTTTCTGAAATATGCCCAGAAGCACATGAGGGAAACGCAGTGAGCTGTCGAACAAGACAGACTTTGTAGTGGGGCTGTTGGCTCGTGTCCGAGCGCCTGCCGTGCAGTGGTGCCACATGGCCGGCAGCATGGTTCATGGGACCCTGCGTATGCAAGAATTCGGGTACACCTCCAAGAAGAGCATGGTCATTTCCAGGTAAAAGTACAGTCACCTCAGGCAGCAAAACTGCTGAACTCCTCTGGCTGTCTCTGCAGTGCTGCTGCTGTCAGAATGATAACAGCGGACAAAGGCTTGCTATCAGAGCATAAATGTGGTGGGGCCTACTTGTACCATGGGAAAATATTAAGCACGTGCAGTCTGAACTTAAAGAAGTCAGCCCTTGAGACAGAGAACCATGTTTTTCTGATCTTGGTTTCTAATTCAAATATCGTAAGTTGGCCACTTTTTTTTTTTTTTCTTTTTTTTTTTTTTTCTGGCTGCTAAGCTCTGAAAAATAGTGCAGGCTGTGTGCAGAACTGGGGTTGCATCTAGACTTGAGCACCCTACAGCTGAGAGCAGCCCCATTCTTAGGACCTTACCAGGTGTCTTGGCACTGCAAAGCCCAAGTACTGCCTCTGATGCCCTTCACCTGGCACATAAATACACAGAATGCAGGTGGTTGCTAATAAAAGCCTGAAATCCTTCAGCATAGTGGTCTTCTGCTTTGCTCAGTAAAAAGCTAACCTGTGTCTGAGAACTGTAGTATTGAGTGATAATTTTAGCATCTGTAGCGCCAGCTCTGTCTTACTCCTGCAACACCAGTATGAAATAGGTCCCTGTGAACCACAAGAGTTTTGTCATTTGACACAAGGTAGAGTACAAGTTGCTTTATATTACAGCTAAGTTGTTGTCTGAGTGTTTCTGCTAACAAAATAAAATATCAAAGAGTGCTTTTGCATGTCCTGGTGTCCCAGGGTAATTGATTGTCTGTTAAAATCACTTCTTATTTATTTATTTATTTACTTTTACCTTTAGTCTACATCATGCTTATTTTAGGTAGGTGAGAAGAAAGCAGACTAAAGGCTGCTGTGATTCTGTGCTGTCTCTTAAGCACATTTTTTTTCCTTTTATTTGCAGGAAGAGGTAGGTAAGCAGTGTATGTATTCCAAAAGCCTGCTTGGTGTGTTTGAGCATTGGAGAAGGAAACTGAAGTAATTTCAGATGTATTGCAAGTTCTAGAAATGTTTCAAAATTAGCATCAGTAAGACAATGGTATTCCCAGCTGAAAACGTGGGAATGTGCACACAGCACATTCTAGGCTTGCTTTAGGGGTGGCTCAATGTCTCTGCTAAAAGGAAAACACATTTCTGCGCTAGTCCCCCTCCCTTTCTCTCCACCCAAAATCAAATTGTGCAAGAGATAAAGTCCCAACCTACAACCTTATGTTTTACACTGTTTTCACTCCCGTCTGGCCCAGAGACCAGGTCAGCAATTTATTCCTACTTGCAAAGCAGAAATGAGAATAGCATCTGTTTTAAAGATACAGAGGTGAGGTCCTTTCTCTGACTACTGTTGCCCACTGGTATTGCTATTAGACGTAACATGATCTGCGGGTGGCAAATAAGGCCAACCACGACACAACAAAAATAAATTGCTGCTCGTTAAAAATATATTTTAACTGGTAATGCATTTTACGCCTGTCCCCTCCAGCCTAATTGTGCTTGGGCCCCTGGGTCCCCACCTGTGATATTGTCCACATGAAAAGCGCTTCCTCGGTGGCTTAGTAATTGACTCCTAAATATTGTCTGTCTTTACTTTCCCGTCAGCTACATTCAGGTTGGCGTGCTTTTAAAGCACTTACGTTACAAGACTGTTTCATCAGACAGCAGGCTGGTCTCTATATTCCCACATATTCTGTCTGCTCAGCTACACTGAACTCCAGCGTTTGTGCATTGCACGAGTTTCAAAGTAAGGTGAATCATGGCACGCTCCACTTAATTTGCCATCTCATAGGTCTCAGGCCTGCAAAGCCCTGGGATGCAGTTAGAAACCTGCTGTTGTTAGCCTTTAGGATGTGCTAGAGAAGTGCTTAAAGAAAAGCCTGTATTAAAACGCTCTCTTAAAGAGCAGCAGTGTTCTGCCTTAAGGACGCAGGGAAGGCGAGGGTTTAGGGAGAGCTAAAAGTTCTTGTAAGATAACCGATGTCTGCCTTTTAGCTCTAATCCCTAAAAATTGCCTGTCATTTTTCTCCCCTCCTCAGGGATTTAGTTGGTCTTCTGAACAGTGTTGGCCCTCGCTTATAACCTTGCTAGCACCAAGAGCTTGTTTGCTGCTTCACCTTTAAAACAGCAATGGACAACCTTCTTGTCCATGGGCAGCGCTCGCAGAGGTGAGGTCCCTTCTCAGGAAGTTTTCAGTTCTTCTTTGGTATGCAGCATTACTCAGCAGTGGACTGAGACCACAGGTTGGCCTGTCCCTGCAGCATGGCAGTCTGGGGCAGGTACTCGTACCTCTTCCTCACAGGTTCCAGCCTGATGCTCTAGCCACAGAGAAATCATCCTTCAGGTTTGGAAGATCTTAAAGAGCCAAGATTTAGCCTAGTCTGAGGAATGTAATTCTTACTGGTGGTATTTACAAGGTAGGAAAAAATGCAAACAAATTCTCCTCAGACCCTGCAAGTCTGATCAGTGCTCGCAGATGTCAGTGGAAGCAGGTGTGCTGTCTTTGCTGAATATTGAACCTGTCTCCCAGTGCATATAAATATACCCCAAATAATGGGCAAGTCCTGGCATTTCGGTGTCCATGATGAAGTCTTGCTGGGAATCAAAACCAGTTATAGGAGACACGTTCCAGTGCATGAAGTAATGTATATAGGAATGAATCATTGGCAGGTGTTTTTTTATTATTTTTTTTCTTATAACTTGAAAACTCACAAATGGAACCGGACCAAGCATACAATATTTTCTCAGATTTTGCATGGAAATTCTGCATGGAGCAGTTTGTTTCCTCTAAAGACGAAGGCAGAATGCCTTCACGGCTGCATGATCCTGTCTTTTAACCAGAAGATTTCAGTAGCTTTTGAAGCAGTTTGAAGAACATGCTTCAAAACCCAGGAAAACTCAGCACAGAAGTCATCACAGTTGTGGGCCTGACTCTTAACCACACAAGTGCTAGCAAAGCATACGCCAACTGTAAGCAAGGGGTAAATGTAGTTTGTGCCTCTTCCGAAATGCTTTTATAAGCCCTGAACAGTATGTAATGATATTAATGTATGTGAGAATTGAGTCCCCAGTGATTATTGATATGGTGGCCAAAGGAAAGCTGTGTTTTTATTTTTCTTGCTTGGACAGTTTTTCAATTCTTCCCTTTTTCTTTCATGAACCTGGAGCATGACACAAAGATCACACAGTTCTGTTTCATTGGTTTGAATGAGTTGGATGAAACAGCCCTGAGGGTGCTATTCAAATTAAAGTGTGTGCAGGAGGCTGGAGAGGATCTTTGTGATTAATCAGGTGCGTGCCATGAGCAAGGCGGCCTGCCCAGTACGTGCAATGGTTGTCAGTATATGGATTTATAGGAAGCAGTGTGTACCATAGTGTACAACTTGCAAAAGTTTTGTAGTTTAGGTTTGGTACAGAAAAAAAATCCAAAAGAATTATTGAAATGAACCGAGCCTCTAGAATCTGGGAGGAGACAAACAAACAGGCATGGAACTTAAATTTAAACACTGTAGGATTTGTACTACCTGGAGTTTCTGCCTGTGCTTGAAGTACCCAGGAGTTGATTTTCTTTACATCTTTATCCCCATCTAATGGCTCTACTTGCAGTGCTTCAAACTGGCAGCACAGGACTTGATTTCAGGCCAGGGGAACTGAAATCAGTTCCTTGATTTCCAATGCTATCTCCTCCCTGGAAATAGCATTGGAAAAATGGTCCATGTAGTTGAAAAGATGAATAAATACTTGAATGAACTGGTTATTCACAGTGGCTTGTTGTTTGTTTGTTTGTTTGTTTTTAAACTGGTTTGAAATATGACAGGTTGGTAATAGCCTTTTCCAAGGATCATATACCTATGCTCCTGAAGAAAGTGGCCCCGTATTTAACATAGCCAAGTGCAGCTCCTTATGAATTTTCAGCTTTTGTCTGTAGGAAGCAGCAGATGCAAGAGGTTTTGGAATAATCAGAGCATTGGCATCACAGAGTATTTGTTTAGTTACACCACTGAAGACGGAAGCAACAAGGATAAGCAGAGAAATGTAGGATGCTATTGTGTTCCAAATCATAATTTTCCAATCCTGAACTTTTTCTACCTCCTCAGCATCTCTAACAGGGAGAGGGATATATTTATATACATATATGAAGTATAATAAATGAATATAGAAAATGATTACAAGTATATTTATATAAATGTATGGAGAGATTTATATTTATCCTCTGTAAATATTGCATCTCCCTTTTCTATGGGTTTAAACTTCTCTTTGTGCCACCTGCAAAAGGTCAGAGCTTTTTTCTTACAATCTCCTTGGACTTAGATATGCAGGATGCAAATTCCATTTCCCTTTCCATGGTGAAACCCTCGCTAGTGAGAGGCAGCTTTCAGAGCATTTCCAGTAGGCCTTCTCTCACCCGCTAACACTGCCTGGTCTGCTGGCCCCAGCTATGCCTCTCCTGCTGCCTCTTCCAGCATCAGCGCTGGAGGAAGTGTAACATCTGAACTCGCTCTATGTGGAGTGGCTACATTTTTGAGACATGTCTAAATTTTGCAAGGAAATACGCATTGCTTGTTCTCCTGGCAGAGTCACAGTCCCTGAATACTGCCAAAGCTTTCTGAATCCGTTGGTTTGTGTCCCCCTTGCATATGGCAAAGGAACATGCCCTCATACGCATTTCCTCACTAGCGAAATGCAGGTTTCGTTTGTGTCCAGTATTATCTGTGTCCAGAATTATCTGTAGCTTTTTCAAAAGCATCAGTAACACTGATTGTTTCCTGTAGGGATGTGCAGGCTCTTGCCAGCCAAATTTATGGCTGAAGCAATTTGGCACAACTGCATGGCTTTGAGCAAAGTCCCACCTGTGTGCTAGTGCTGAAGGCAGCATTAGGTCTGCTCCTCAGTCCGTTGAAACTACAAGAACTCCTTGGTCTTTTGTGCAACTAGAAGCAGCACCTCTGTACGCCTCTGGTTTCTCATCAGAAAAGCAGTAAAAGGAACTCTATGTTGCTAATTTGTTCCAAACTGTTGTAATCATAAGTCAGTTTACCCCA
The DNA here is from genome assembly GCA_011075105.1 of Heteronetta atricapilla. Lineage (NCBI taxonomy): Eukaryota > Metazoa > Chordata > Aves > Anseriformes > Anatidae > Heteronetta > Heteronetta atricapilla. The sequence continues at coordinate 65,272,736 of CM021734.1, read as the reverse complement.
GTTGTAAACACGTTCTGGTTTTAGGCCCAAAAGCTGTATGTAAGTGTAGCTTTCAAACCTCATCTTAAATTAAAGCTGTTCCACTTTTCACCATACAATATGTTCTTGAAAACTTACAGATGGATGTAAAGCACAAGCTCCACACTTAGCTGGGCTTGTTGTGTTAGAGACAAATCAAAAGAGGAACAGCATGACTTTTAGGAGAAGATTTTCCTGTTCATGGATTTAATGTTATTTTTTATTTTCTCTTTAAATTATTTTTAAGTGGAGAGTTTTATCATTTTGGGAGAAGAGTGTGAATTTGTGCAAGTCTTCTCTGGGGCAAAAAGGTGTGATGTGACAATTTTTGAGTATCTTAAGAAAATTCAAGCTGATTCATAGTTTAATGAATGAATGCTTATAGGTGGTTAGAAATGAATCATGGATGAAGAAAGAAGAGAAACCATGTTGACGGATGAGAAGGATCAAAGGCCTTTAGTTCTGAGAAAGAGGCCTCAAAAGCATACCTTTAACATAAAACATTTTTGTTTAGATATTTTGGTTTCTTAGAGTTCATAAAGCAATTTTGATGATAGTCTGTATGCTTGCCTGTAGTTTGGTGTTGATTTATAGATGATAATATGTGAACATTACTTCAGGAGATAAATTTTATAAGCAGAAGAACCTTGAAAGATAAAACTGTGTTTAATATTGCAAAAAATACTGTAACATCTGTCAGCTCTTCAAACGATTGGATCATACTATGCAAGTCAAGGTATTCATTTAAAACTAACTTTTCTGAAGGATGATGAATCCTGTTCTTAGATGTACAGCATACCCCTAGTTTTGTTACGGAAGCGTGGGTACAACATACAGTCACCTTGCGGTGTGCTAGGCAGAGTCTTTTTTTCTCATTGCCTCATCTCTGTCCTTACCAGGCTGTCCAGACACACAAATTGGTTGTTCAAAATGGGGGGTGCTGAGAATAGGGAGGAGACATGTTTCAAGATGGTCAGATGTATTGCAGGAGATTCTTCTGCCTCTTTATATCAACAACATCGATGGTACAAAACTGCAAAATGAGTAACACATGTTTTGATGGAATTAAATGTGAAATTGGAAAAGGAAGTATGTCTTAGCATAACAACAGCTTGCCAGATAAACCATTACACTCTAGAAATCTGCTGCTGTTAAAATAAAGAATGCTTTTTGAAAGAGTTCCATGTGGTATTGTTTCCATTTCCCCTGTATTCAAAAAAGAAATATCACCTGATTTCAGTTGAGTAAAAACAAACAGACATAGAGCTAAGAAATACTTCTGTCACTCACTTACCTACTAACCTCTCCTCTCAGCATTTACTTTTTCTTATGTGGGTCCCAGTATGCATGAACTCTTCTGTCTTGCAAGTCTGCACTCATCTTACCATTTCTTTGCTTTTTGCATTGTGGAGGTGTGGGAAGAATTGCCTTCTACCAAGCTGTTCTCTGTTTCACTGGAAAATAATGCAATTGAAAGGCAAAGGAGCACAGAAGGAGTGCAAAGAAGATAGGAAACAAGGTTTCCCATCAGTGGAAAGCCATCCCATCAATGCCTCTGCCTGTGACATAAATCTCAGCAGCAGCATGAGAGCCGATGTACTATATTCTTCCATGTGTTATGACCCTATCATGCCAGAACTACTGCTGAATGTATAGCTGTCCTACAGGTGCCCTACTGCCACCTTCAATTCAGTGGTGACACGTGTAGGTGCAAAAGCTAATTGGGTAATTTACAGAGGTGTGAATTTATGACTGGTAAATCTGTTCTTTTTGTGTTCTCCTACTTGTAGCCATCCTGTTTTGGTCAGCTGTATTTCTAGGCATGGACTTTGCAGCACTGTTTGTTTGCATGTATTTGAATGCTCACATGTTTGCTCTGCTACTCATCAGCTGTCAGGAGTGGAACGGCACAGGCGTGGTCTTGCAGAAGAGGGGGCTGGCAGGATCCGCTCTGTTCCCTGATCATAGTGTGGGAGAGGTGTATGTGTGATAACCCATTTCCAGTCTGTCATCTTTCTGCAAAGCTACAAATATATTGTGAATATTAAGTTGAATAAGCAAAGTTTTTTCACAGCTGTAGAGTCACATCCCAAAATAAGTAACATTCTCACCTGCTTTGATCCTGTAATTAGGGCATGCACAATGTGCATGCCCTAGGTGTGGTCACACAAAAACACCCTTCGTTCAGTTTTGTTACTGAAAAGTAGGTGTCCTGTGGCATTCAGCTGTGTTAGGGTTGTCTGCATAGGGCTGGCAGATATGGCCCAGGGACCTATGGAAAATCTCTACCCTCACAGAGTGGCAGCAGGAGGCACGGGGAACACACAAGGGCATATTGCATGATACTGCATCAATGTTTACTTTCATTTCAACACTGCCTGGTTTCTCTTAAGAATATGCCATAATATGTTGTAACAGGAGTGTCTTAACAGAAGTCTGGCCCAGGTGAAGCTGAAAATATTTGTATCATTCCGAAGTGTTTTTACACAGAAATCTGAGTGCATATGTATGTCTCCACCCTTCATTTGTGGCCTTCTTTGTGTTTTTCAGTCCATAATCTACATTCGTGATTATAATTCTCATCACCAGGAGGTGTCTGCATACATTGACTATGCATACAGACTGACAACAGATGATTTCGAAGCCTACTTCAGTGGGAAGAAGAGACTTTTACCTCGGAAAACAGATCTGAGGTATTTATCTTGACTTTGTTTCCACTTACTTGTTTTTAGGTGAGAGAGAGAGAGAGAGAGAGAGAGAGAGATTTAAATGATTTTGAGTGGGAAGAGAGCCTGTGAAAGTGTTTTGCACTGGATCAGAATCAGTTGTAGAGAACAGCTTAAAGGAAGGATCCTGTCAGATTTGTTTAGTTCAGAGAATAAAACTTTAAAAGGACGATACAGTCATTGCCTGTCTCTGCATCTTTCAGTACCCTGAGGAGCCTATAAATACGGACGTGCTTTAATGGGTAAGAGCATACTTCTGGAGATGTGGCAGACTAAATAACTACATTCAGTTGCCAGAACATCTCTAGCTTTCCCCACTCTCCATGAAGTCCTTGGGAGGATGCTCCGCTTTGAAAGTGGGTCACGTGCACAAGTCTTATGGTGGTGTGTTACCTATGATCAGTGATAAAGTTCATTAGTAAGCTGTTAAACAGAAGAATGTATTTTCTTTAAGATATATCCTGTGCCATTGTGCCAAGAGATATACGTGTGAGAGATGCTTGCACACATCTGTACGTGAAGGCCAATTTTAAGAGGTGTGGCAAAGTTGAGGTCTGCCTGGGGCCTGGGCACCAAAGCTGTGTGTGAGGCAGCAGGTGTCATTGGCAACAGGGGAAGAAATCGTAAAAATTTCAGCTGATGCTGTGAATTAGTATGGAAGTCTTCTCTTCCCATGTGCTAGAATGTAAGACCTGTGAACAGCTAGCTGCTATGCCATATGCTGTTATTTATCTCCTGGTGAAAAGGTGCCCAGTACGAAGGAATTACCGCATTTTCTCAAATTTCTGAGAGTGGTTTTCTGTAACGCAAATTATTCTTTTGGAAGCCATGCAAATCACTGCGCATGCTGTTCAAGTCAAATTCTGGTGTTCAGGATAGAGTGTTGGAGGGAACAAGTGGATTGGTGAGGTTGTGCCATTCATTTACAGTACAGCAGATGTCAGTAATGAGGCAAAGAAGCACACAAATTTCTCAGCATTGCCTGAGATGTGAAGCAAAATTCCAAATTTTACACTTCTAAATCACAGCAATGAACAGTCGGTTGGTGTTTATAACTGAATTAAGAACAAGAGTGAACACAACATTGTGTCTGCTTTGCATGTTATGACCTGTCTACATATTAGGATATTATTAGAAGCTCATAAATAAGTCTTTTAAGTTATCATCATATGCGAAAAGAGCTGTCACTGATATATCCAGGAGCTGTGCTTAGTCCAGCTTCAACCTCTTTTTTCCTCCCTTGTGTCAAAACTACTACAAACTCTTCATAGACAGTTTTGTATTTTCATTCCTTCTAAGGGTAGAAGGAAGCTTCATTTTACTTTACTGTTAAAAAAACTAAAGCTTGTGCTAGGGATTGGGGGGGGGTTAAGGCATAATTTATATTCTAGTTGAACAGCCTCATATATAACACGTGGAAAATTGCATCTGAATTTACCAGTTGAAGGTAGAGGGAAGTTCAGATAAAACATGCACAGTGCCAGGAAGACCACTTTTTAAAATTTATATATAGGTATGAATGTATGCAGCCTCGTTAACGAGGTTTATATACAAATGTATAACTCTCTATATAAGTATGTCTACAGATCATGACGTGTTGGCACATTGTAACACTGGCCAAAGAAAAAAACTGTATGGTTAGATAATGTGATTCTGGATGCATGGCATCCATATGGCTTTTCATACAGGCCTCACCCTGTCAGAGAAATCTCTAATGGTGATGCATTTCTGTAGCCCATAGCTCACAGGTGTTGTCGAGCATCCCATTTTGCATCAGTTAGGTATCTTTGGAACAGCACCTTTTTTCCTGCCATGTCTCTCATGATTACCATTGTGAATATTATTGGCCAGACAGAGAACAGGTATGAGGAAGCCCAGGACAAAAGATTTAGCTGGTACTGTAGAAGTTTGAAATAGGTTAATTCCCTTTAAACACTATTCCCCACTTAACTGATGTAAACTCAACAAATGAATGCAGAGCTCTTGTCAGAGACATTTGCAAACCCTTGTGAGTGAGTGTCCCTGGCCTGTCACAGTTCAGCACGTGTGTGAGGAGAGTTCTCAGGTCCACAAACCCAGGAGCGTCCCAGTGGGTGGTACAGAATGCGACAAAAGGCCCACCTTCCCTGGCCACCACGCTGAGTTCTCCTGCTGATTTGTAATACATCTATTACAAGAGACACTTCAATGATGGCTTTTCTGGAGGTGTCAAGTAAGCTGAAATGGGCAGGCTGAGGGTTCTGGCATATTGTCTTGTTTCTCATTCATTCCTCGTTGTCAAAGATGGTAGGCAGAGGCAGGGATCCATGTGGGTATGTTGGGGCCCACCTAGTCATTAGGTGGCCAGCAGCTTCTTTTGGAAGAGCAATGGGCAGAAGAAGTGGGGGCCTCTAACTTTGACTTGACCCTGAAAAAAATTAAATAGAAGATTAAACTTTGCTGAACTTGAGCTCTATGCTACAGGCTATTTTCGTTTGTTGGCCTGTGTTGTGCATGCCATATAGAAATCCATCAATTTTTGACCTAGGCTTTGAAATGCAAGGCTGTCCATGGTAATAGTAATGATAGTGCATGCCAGCCTGGATCCCTCTAAAATTTAAATAAAAAGTTTGGATTGTTTTCCAAACCACAGCAGCAGAGAAGGGCCTAAATTTGCATCCATTCTCTAAAGCAAAATGGTAAATATCTCTTCACAGAAAGTGCTTTCTATTCCCACGCCTTCTCTATAATCTTTTCTTTCTGGTTGGAATATTGCTTTTTAATTAACATACTTTAGATTTTGTTGTGTGACTGATATGTGCTGCATTATCCATTCAGTGTATTGCACAGCCTATAATTCTTCTCAGACTAAAATTTTCTAGATTTTAAGCCCAGGAAGAACTGCAAGGCCTCTGTGAGCTAGACTCCTGCAGAACGTATGCCATAAAGTTTAGCAAGTCTTGAATATACTACATATCTGGATAATTGACAACTAGTTTAGAAAGGGTATACGGTTATGATTTTAAAATTGCTGTTGGCAGAGAACTTACCACGTCCCCTGTAAACCTTTTTATTGAATAGATAAATATGTCTTGTTTCTTGCTATAAGTCGAAATTGGAACTTCACCTGCTGGGTGCTGTATTTGTACTTGTGTGCCAGATTAAATACAGCTTTAGGGTTAGACAAGCTGTGATTACATAGGCTGTCATCAAAACTGTCTTCAGCCATTCTTTAGTGATCTATAAAGAATTTTCTTACAGCTAATTGTACATTTAATGGTTATCCTTGTCTTGGCAGCCTTGTTCCTCTGCCTCTTTATTTTCCTCAATGCTTCTTCAAAATGTGTCAGATGCTGTTTGTGGATGGAGATAATTTGACTGTATGTGTAGTTCTGTGACCTCAGCCTTTGAGTCTCTTAACGAGCCAAAATCTAGCTCTTTTCATCACATTTTCCTTCCCCAGATACTTATATACGTTCAGGCAGATATAAAAATGTCCTAGTGTAGAGGGCACATTTATTTCCCAAGCTGAAAGAATGGATGAGTGCATCAGTTGAGAAGGGTTGTTCCTAAATTCATTGTATCAGCTTAAGTTGTTCCAAAATGCTGCCTTCCTTCTTAAAGAATGATTCAGTTTGGGAAATTGCCTCACTCAGACCTTTCCAAAGCCCTTGTTCTTGGTTGTATTTACTTTTAGTCACTTGGGAGATTGACATGTAAATCTTGGATTTTGCAGAACAGGCTAGTATCTTGTGCAAAGCTATCAGATTATCTTTTAAATACAGAAATCAATACTTTGCTGCAACACGTTTTTTAATTAGCTGTTTGACGCTGTCAGAAGATATTAACTGTCAGAAGATATTAAGCTCGGTCTTAGGTATCGCCTGAATCAGGTTCTTGCTCGCAATACAGCTTAAAAATACTGAACAATTAGGTATATGTGAGGTTCATATTTTAAATCCAGTGGGTAATATCAGAGGCTCTTGTATTTGATCTACGTGGTTCCACCGAGTATTTTTGCCATTTTATTGCATTGCCCTATCAAGGGAGTATTATTTATATGATATAATCCTCATTTGGTTCCAGTTTATTAAATGAAAGGAATGTGTTAGGCAGTAAGTTCTTAAGAGGTCTGGAATCTGGACTGTAATTGAATCCATTCCTTCTCAGCTAATTTATGTAATCTGATGAGAAACAAGTGTAATACAATTTGTTCAAAGAAAATGGAGAATGTTCGCTCCATGGAACAGTACCAAAAAAAGTCTGCTGAATGAAGAAGCACAGCAAAAGACCAAGTTTGGGCTGCCTTTTGTCTGTTCAGCTGTACTTTGAGCATCTCTCTCAGTTCTGTTTGTGAAGGAGGATGAAATTCATGTCTTGCAGTAGAATTGTGCTATTCTGATTTTATGTGGTGAACTCCTGCCCTGGGTTTTTGTTAATTTTCTGTGGCAGTGTGATAAATATGGCATGTATGATACTGTATTCTCTAGTGCTTTATCTTCACGTCTAGCTTGTGGTTGCAGTGTTTTCATTTCTTCTTACTAGTTCACTCAGTCTTTTCTAAAACAGATCCGGGTAAGGAGCCATTTATTGTAGAACAAGGGTCCTAGATTTTTCCCTGAAGTAATGGTCTGAAATCACTTACTTATCTCATCAGCAGTGAAACTTGTTTGGTTTTGGCCCCAGCACGCACCAGCCTGAGCTTGGGAGGTCCGGCATTCAGGGCTTTGTGGTGATACACCTCGCCTGCGATAGGAGTGCATCATGACACACCGGTACTTTCAGATGCGGCATGTTGTTCTTTGCTATTGGCAAGAACCATCCCATCAGCTTCTGCCCTTCTTTTCTTGCAGTTCAACTGTGGTCTGTTTTGGCTATGAGTGGGCGTAGCATTTGGCAGCCATACATTAGCTGGGGTTGGAATTCCCTCCCATTTTATTGTCAGGTTTATACCAAGATACCATCTGTTAATCTGTAAAGACCTGTAAGCCAGATCATGGCCAGCAAGACATTCCCAAGCATGGGGCATGAGGCAACATCTCCCTTCTCTGCCGTACCCCACAGATCTGAGTGCAGTTTACAAGGAGCGCAGCTTCGACCCTTCTTACCCTGGCAAGAGTGGAGAGGGAGGGAGATGCACTTCACACCTTCCGCCATGGGCAGTCCTGTGATGCCAGGCAGAAGATGTTCAAAGCTTCTCCTGCCTCGGGGAGCAGGTGGCAAGGCAGAGCCAAACTCCTGCTGCACCCCAGTTGGGGACCCACACGCAGGGGCTGTGGTAATCCCAGAATCCAGCCTGATGCTGCTGGCTGTTGTTTCTCCCCAGCCAGGACATGCTTTGAGGCTGCAGTCTCAGGCTGCCTGCAAAGTGATCAACTAAAGCAGCTCAAGTTAGGAGCAGGTCATGTACAGCAGGTAGCAGGCACCTGTCCTTCGTGACACCTCTTCTTGTGCATCTCCTTCCACCTTTGGGGAGCAGGATGTTGAATGGATACAGGAGGAAAACAGGCTGTATTTATTTGGGTGTTTTCTTGGTGAGGGCTTGCATATGTTTGTTTTGTTTTGGTGCTTTTTGTTTTGTTTGCCAAATAAAACAGGAGGTTGTCCTTGAATTTAAATATCCACAGTCAGCCATGTCTATGATTGCCCAGTGGTGTTTTTGCTTCAGTTGGCTCTGAAAGGGAAGCCTTTTGGTAACCCATTCCTGGTGTACGTCTGCTGGCCCCATTCATTGTGTTTGGCATGCCACTCTCCAGCTATCACAGATAATGCAAAAGATGTCAGGTTCTCAATAGTGTTGGAAGCCTGCAAATCAGAAGCTCATTAGTGTCACTAATGATTGGGTGCTATGGATATTGACCACGAGTTAAATCCAACTTTTTTGAGGGAAAACAGGTGAAAACATCCTGATTTTCTAAGATGTGCAGTCACCAATCTCAAAAAGGATTAGAATCAGGCCCCTGATTAGCAGGGATTACCATACTGCTAGTGATTTTAGAGTGTAAAATAACTCAAGGTTGGGAAAAAAAATCTCTTTGATATTCCATTTTTGTAAGGATGTTGCTGGCTGATAGAATAAGTTCAGTTGGCTCCCTTAGAAAAGAGATACTCATCTTAAAGAATTTGATGAGATCAATACTTGGTTTTGTCCTTCACAAAAAGTAGATATATGTGGGGTTTTCACTTCTTTGTCACCATACTTCATGTTTACAGACCCATCTGCTTCTTTGGTTACAACTGCTTTCTGTGTTGGTTGCCCGCTCTCTGGGTAATACTAAGCCAAATGTTGTTGATACTATGGGAAAATGAATGGCAAAGGGTGTGCAAGTAGGGAGCCCAAATCAAAGTGAACCCCAGTCACTGCAGACATGTCGGCTGGAGCCCTCTAGCCACATGGGGGGAAAGTGTTCCCCCAGTGTTTATCTGCAACTCTTGAGTCCTTTCCTTGTGTAACAGTGTTCATCATGTGTGTCTTTATATTATGACTCACAAATAGCATGGCCTGATTTATTTATTTATTTATTTTTAAGATTTTCAGTACCTACAACTATTGTTGCTTTTAGTAGTCTTCATGTCCTTCCAAGGCCTTCAGAAAAGCAGTCACGCCTTTGAATCAAATTCACATATGTTGCTGTCTCACGGTTAGGATGTTTCATCACAGCCTTAAACCATTTAGAGGTAAAAGGATGCTATTGTGCCGAGAGGAGAAGGGGCTGTGCAGAAGTACAGGGGGTAAATCTTAACTGCTGCTTAGCTATATGAGGCATCGGGGAGCAAGTCGCAGGTAGACACATAGGTAGAAATTAGACTACATTCAGACTTGACGTTTGCATGTGTGAGAAGAAAATTCCATCGCTGCCAACTCAGTAAATGTTTAATTTGGAGATGTATACTTCCACATCTGGCTTATACTTAAATACATCAAATATTGCCAAATATTGCTTCTTTCACTCTTAATTTCTCCCCCTTTTTCTTTTTTTCAATTGAAACTTTAGTCCCTTAAGAAAGATGAAGTCTCTTAAGGGGAAAGGTTGGCTTTTTACAGCTTTGAGCAGGCTACCTTTCCTTTGAAATAGGAAATGGAAAATGCAAATTAATAAAATCTTGGAAAGGAAAATTTTTGGTGGTTGGGAAGGGCTGTCTTACTTTCTTTGTCCATGCAGTCGTCCTATCACATGAAAGAAGAGAAGAGTAGGAAAACCCACTTGGAAAATACAAACTGGCCACGTGCTTGTTTGGAAAGCGATTTGGGTTAAAGCTTCCATGTGTAATTTGAGAGGCAGAAATGATTCACGGCTGTTTACTTGCATGAAGACAGTGTTATGATGCACAGACAGATGCATAAGGAGATCAGACCTAAACACGATAGCTCTTTGCCTCTTGCTGATTTTCTGAAAATGAAGGGAACAATCTTGCAGCACTCCTCTGTGTATTCGCTCATTCAAAGGGAGCTCTGCAGGTCACGAGATCCAATACCATATATCTTGCCTCACCAGATAGCCATGTATCTTCCCACAAGCCTCAGTTCTCTCTTAATGTGGACCAGAAATGATACTGAATTAATCTTTGCGATGCTGACAATAGATATGTGCTGGTGCTGTCTGGCTGGTTTTTATCAAGCTCTTCTAAATCGTTCTGTTGTTTGCTTAAGATCTGCCAGCCACCCTGCCGTAAACCCGGCCACGTCTCACGCGTGGAAAACGTGCCTAGCCCTCTCAGGCTGCCTTTCAAAGGGCCCCTCCAAGGTGCCCACCAGAACGGGCTCCCTGGCATGACTGCGGTGTAATTAATAATTGCAGGAACAATAACAGCTGGTGTGTTAGGTCCCGAGTAAAGGGCACGATCAGGCATTCACTTCAGTACTTACTTAGAAAAACTCGTAAAGCATACATTTACATTCTTTTGTAAGAAAGAAAACTGACTAAGGTGCCTCGATTGGGGCTGCAATTATTACTGAATGTGTTTGCACATAAAATAGTAGGAAGCATTTAAGTTAATTGCTATGTGTGCCATTAGTTGTATTGCTTATTGGAAAATTATGCCAGAAAGAAGAGTCTATGAAGCATGGTGGGAGAGGGAGAAGAGTCAGGCAGCCCAGAAAGAAGCGCAGCATTTCACAAACCCAAAGCAACATAGTGGGCCATCACAACACAGCCGAGACAAATCTGCTCAGACTCCACAAGAACAGCTCTGGTTTGGGCTGCGGTGCCAGATCTGGTGGTTTGTCAGTGAAGCGCACAGATGGAGTGTTTGTCGTGACACTGCGGTGCCCCCTGGTTCTATGAGTACTCTTCTGGAAACCTGGTGCTTTCAGCTGGCTGTCCTGCAAATGTCAGCCCAAGTGCCATGCAGCGATCATGAGGCAGTGTGTGATTTTTGCCATGCATCGGTGTCTGAGAAACCACTTTTTCCTTTTAGTTAGACAAGGAAATAGCTGTGGCTGAAGTCGGTATGTCCAGATTTCTTAATGGGTGGTTGGAGGGAATAACTAGTACTTTCTTTAGTGCTTTCTTTGCCAGCTATGCCCTAGTGAAAAGTATGGTAAAATCATTCTGCGCTGCATTAATAAATAAGCAGGTATTGCCTGGGCTGCTAGCTGCTGTAGGTAAAGCTGGGCACTTGTAGCTGACAAGGGTGAAGTCCAGCTTGCTGATCACTGAGTCTCACCATAAGCACTGTTTCTCTCAGTGCTCAGCAGTGTGAAGCTTCAGCCCATGATAGACAGCCCATACCTGTGCCCGGCCTAGGCTTAGGAGATCTGAGGTCATTTCTTGATAGTTATCTTCCAGGAACCAGAACTAATACCAAAGGGGGGATCTGTAGAGGCATCTATTTTACATCCTTGGAAAAAGCTTGCCCTAAAACTTCCAAAACTCCGCTTTGGGAAAGACTTAGTGTATTTAAAATGTTCAGGAGGGAAAAAGAGAGGGGGAAAGAAACAGGGAGAGACAACCCCTAACAAGCTCCGAATAAGTCAGTCATTATTGGCTTTTGCGGCTGCGTTTTTCAAGATCTCCTGTCAGAGTTATGCCAGTAATTAAATATCTGATGAAGGATGGATATGCAACTGGATTTCCCACATCCTTGGTGAGGTCTGAGCAATCAGGGTCTTGAAATAAACATTTGGCTGAAAAATTCCTCAGTACCCTAAACTGAACCTACTTATCTCCTGTGCTGCGGCTGAGGTCTGCAAGTAATTTTATCGCGTACAAAAAAGTATTTCCAGTTAAAAGTTGTTGTTTAGTGTCACTGTGTTCTCCCTTATTTCTGGATTACTGTGATGCCACATACCTGTCTTTTCTCCTGAAAGATGCCAGTTAATCTTTTTGCTTCTGCAACCATTCTTAAAAAGGAATACATATTTAAAAAGCAGCATACGCTGCCTATACCACTTGGCGTGCCACTGAACTGCAGCACTTCTTTAAAGCTGTATCTCTCGAGGGGTATTGGGAAGGTAAAGAAACCAAATTCCTGGCCTGTAGCAGAGATCTGTGTGGATAAATATTATATTTCTCTGTGGGTCTGTTGATTTCTTTCAAAAAAATAAATAAGGGGGGGAGCAATCTTTTTTGTTTGTTTGCACTACAGAATTCATATTTATGTCTGTGAAAATCTTTATAGGGCACACAATAGTGACGGTATTTTCAAAATATCCCTAAGGCACCGATGTTTACAGAGAGCAGATGGAAGTCTGGTTGATGAGTCCGCCAGCCTTCAGGAGAAAGCTCGAGTGCTGTGCTCAGGCCTCATCCGCTTCGAGACAGGGCAGCTTGCTTTGTGCCAGCAGGGGATATTCTAAGGAGGAATAACGGGCCTCAGATGCAGAGAGCTGTGGGCATTAAAAGGAGTGTCATGTCCTTTGTGGCAAGCTTTTTTTTTTTTTTTTTTTTTTCCTGTCATCCAGCACACCTCCAGTCTGTTGCTCCATGCAGGAAGTGTCTGACCTTGTTGTCCTCATCTTTAGTTTTGTTTAAATCTCATCCCAGTCTTGGTGCTCTCTGAATTTCCTTGTGTCTCCCTGCCTCCTTTTCCCCTCTCACTCCCAAACACTTCCCAGGAGCTCTCAGAACTGGGCATTCCTCTGGGAAGCCCCGTAACACCTCCTTGCGTTGTGCTTTCTGCAGAACCAGGCCATCCAAGGTCAAGGCCCCCTCGTGCACTCCCTGATGCCAAGCCGTGGCAGGGGGTGACGTGGTGTCCTTTTGGCGCAGCCCTCCCTGGCTGCAGAGCTTGCGGCTTGGGTCACAGCAGCTGCCCAGCGCAGTGCTCACAGCTTTTCTCCTTCCCTTTTATCCTGGGCTTAATGGCCAAGTGGCAGGGAGTTCCCAAGCTTTTTCCAAGTGAGCCCACTGGGGCTTGTTGAGTGCAATCTGAGTCTCCCAGCCCCAGTAAATTCTTTTGGTGCTTTTCCAGGGGCTGCAGTGTGAGAGCAATTTAAGGAAATAATGTAATGCACTGCTATAGTAAAGATACCATCCATCTGCACATGATGACAACTTAAATGCAGGTACTGTATGGGTCCCCCAGGTTATATTTATTATGTCTCTGAAAATGACCACGAGCTAGGAAAGTGACTTAATTCCTTTCACTGATACGGCATTTTTGGAGGACATGTTTTTCCCTTACTACAGGCCTTAAATAGGCTATCCCCCCCTCCTGCCGGCCCCCTTTCTTGATTAATGCCTGGAGACCGTGGATTTAGAATGACATTCCAGGCTGATCTAGTAACAAGGTTTGGATGTGAAAGCTGCAAGCGTTGAGCCAAGATGGAGTCCTTGCTATGCCAGAAATGCATTGTTTCAGCGCTCTGTCTGGGTAGTGCACCTGCGCCTACACACTGGAGCTGCCACCGAGGAAACCTTCCTGCAGACCTGTTTCTCATTACATCCCCAGATCAAAATGTTCTTTGTAATGACATGGTATCTGGCCAGCTCCCTCTCCTGCGCTGGTATACCCTGAGGTTTGCGGTATACTGATACCACACTCTCCAAGATGTTCAAACGCTCGGATAAACATTTGGTAATATGGATTTATGGCCTTCTCTGCACAGGCAGATCACACATGTTGTAACCACACTGAAAATATTTCCTGAAGAACAGCAGGAGAAGGGCTGGGAGAAACATGGGCAGAAACAGTTAAGGTGGGGAAGGAAAGGTAATTCTTCTGTTCTTAATGCTCCCAGGAGCTAATCAAAACCGCTCAAAACACGTAGTAGAATTAGGTAAGAAGAGACACATTCTATTGGAAGGGAACATTCAAAAGATTTCTCACATCATGAGATCCCACATCATGATGTTACAACATACAATCCCAATGTTTTCAGCCTGAAACTGATAGAGAAAAGTCAGAATTTTCACAATTGATACTTTATATGACAAGCCCCCAAATGATTAATCAGACCTCTCAGGTAAGCAGACAATGTCTTGATAATGAGCAGTGAGGCAGGGATAAAGGGTGGGAGTGCTAGTTTTGATCTGTGATTTCCTGTGTGGCTTCAGCCCTACGTGTTTGAGAGGAGAGGCATAGTCTGCACGTGCCGCTGCTGCATTTGTCTCACGGGCATTGCCTACAATGACCCCGTGGACAGATGGGGAAGGACAGGCAGAGTACCGTGGTGGGGGTCTTAGCCATGGAAGTCCCCTCCCTCATCAGCAGGCGGGGGGACAGGGACATCCTTGAGCCGGCAGTGGGACATGGGGACACTTGGGGCTGGGACAGGGTTTGGTCGCAGTCAGCTGGGGCTGCTGCTGCTCTGGGCTGCAATTTGCCGGGGTGCCTGCAGTTTCCCCTGAGAGCCTTTGCGTGTGTTCAGTGGGTGGGTGTTGGTAGGATTCTGTCTGTAATTGTGCGGTGATTTTCCACTATGCTCGCATTTGCATTTAAATATGGATACGTGCCTGGAAAGGCGTGCATGTCAAGAGATGCGTGTGGCAGTGGTTATTGTAAAATGAAAGTTTTACAGAAGAAAAAAAGTGAAGCATAGTATGGATTACATTGTGCTCTGGACTCGTGAAATTCTGTCTTGAAGAGGACTGGTAAAAATTCTTAAAACACGTGTAAGAGGCAGGAGTTGTGGTAGCATATAGCTCTGGTTGAGTGCATAGGAACCTGAATGTATTGTCAAATTCCAGTTGAGAGTAACCCTTTTCCTTGCTGTTGGACATGACAATATTCTGTTCTATATACAGCACAAACATAACTCCAGTACTCTAAAATATTAAACTCCATGGAGCAGATGTGGAAAAACAACGATTACATCAGTTATAAATCATAATATTTGAGAATCTAGCTCAAAACATTAAGGAGGGGAACAACTTATCCATCCTTTTTAATTTTAAACTGCTAGAAGGTAATTAATCTGCTATAAATCAAAACTTTCCACTGTAAAACCATTGTGCTATTGCAATGTTTTGGGGAACAATTTTTTTTTCCCATGTGTACACCCCACATATACTGTCTTCAAACAGAGATGTTCCTTCAAAACTTTTTTTTTTTTTAAATCATTCTTTTGCCAAGTTTTGGTCTCTCTCTTTTGTCTATCACAGTTTGTAACGTAGCTGTCTGTCCTGCTTGGCAGGAGAAAGCAACATCATTGTAACCTTTTGGCTATTCCCCTTGTCGCTTAATCCCCTTTTGTGTTGGATTACAGTTTTTGTGTTCTCTTGCAGTTTTACAAATGTCATTACCTACCCGTTAGATAAAATCCAAATAATCTTACTGTAGCTCTCAAGGAACTTTATGGACATGTTCTTTTGAGAAGTATGGAAAAGACTTTGCTGTCTCTGTTTTTATACTGTAGAACAAACTACAAATACTTGCACAAGACTTCTTGCATTGCTTCCACATGAGAGAGAACTTCCCAGATTTGAAAAAGGCCATTTTGAATATTCTTTTATAAAGGAAGAAAAACGCTTTGGTCAAAAAGGCAAAGAGAAGGGTTTTATGCATGTTATGTGCAGACTTGTAAGCAGCATTTGAGGCTGCTCTCGCTGGAGCTTTGTCCTCGACCAAGGCTGTTTCATTTTTCATTTTCTTTCTCTTAGAATTGCAGCCTCTTCCAAATGTGAAAGCATGTTGGTCTTGGAGGACTCACAGGAGATGGGATTCACTCCAGTTCTCTGAATGGTGCAAAACCAATCCACACTGTTCTTTAGAGTGTTTCTTAAAAATGGAAAAGTGATAAACATGGGACAAAAATCAAAAATATCTATCTTTTTGTATTATCAAAATGATGAGGGAACAGAGCCAGTATCCAGGAAATATTCATCTACACTTCAGGCTTAACATGACATTTCCTTCTCCTTATTGCTATGCTAATGTTTTCCCTGGTAATTAGTATATCTTTCTTGCCACATTTGGGCAAGCTCAAACCATTGGCTTGATGCTCCTCACTTACAATGCTTTCATTTTGAAGTAACACCAAAAATGATGTCTTTTGACCTGTGAAAATCATCCATACGTTACTGGAAAACTGGGATCATTATTCCTGTGTTGTTGGTTTTTTTTCCTATCTCTGGTTTTTGGTCATTGCACTTATATATAAATTCTGTCAAGTCTGTTTTCCTAACAGTCCTGCTGTTTGACACAGACCAGTGTCTCAGCTAGATGCCTCAGAGCCAATTTGCCATTGCTGTAACATTAATGAAATTTTCAGATTTAATTTCCCATATCCATCAGTTACATTTTTTTAATTTTCTTTTTTTTTTTTTCATGAGCATTAGTAGCCATCTATGATGATAATTGCCATTTTATTTTTCAACAAATATGTTTAAAGTTTTGTGTTTCAGGAACCTGTAAGCATCAGCAGTATGCAAGAGACTGTAGGGAAAGAACTCTCCATCATCTTTTGAAGTTGTGTCAGACCTTAACAAGGAGCTGTGCAGCACAGCAGCCCTGGGAGAAGGTGTCCCCTTGCTTCCAGGGGGTTTAGGTTTACAGCCTCAACATGAGCCAACTTGATGCTATCAGACATAGTAGGTTTTTGAAGCAAATTGCTTCAAACTGAAGCAAAACTGGAAATTGAACTGATATTTTTGTTATAACTTGTGATTATCTTCTGATGTCTTATTCCAGGGTGAATACTTCCTGTAAAAGATATGATTTTACAGAGTTTCAAGCTGATGCTCTGTCAGAAAGTTAGTGAACGATTTTAGAAGTCAACACAGTCACATAGCAACGACCAGTTGAAGCTGTGTAGGATTTGGGGCATCTTAGCCATCTAGTGCCACTGTTCTTCTTTTTGTATTGAATGAGTTTTGTAGTTTCAGATTTTTAGTATTATGATACCCTCACTCCTGTGTATTTGTACATTTTGATGGACATATGCGAAAAGAGTCAAGCACACCCCTTCTGTGCTCTGTGAGTAGAAAGGTAAGTGCTTCGTGAATATAAGCAAGAAAAACATTGCTTCTAAGTTGTAGCTTTCTGAGGCGGTTTTTGTGGTTCTTCTTTATCTGTAGTATGGCAATAATATCCTCTCTACATCTGCATATTAAAGGTGAGCAAGGAGAGTGATTCTCACTGCTTTAGCTTGTTCAGTAGGCCTGTTCTTTAAGGAGCTGAGGATTACGCAGTCTTTGAAACTACCTTGTTAGGCATACACCTTCTGGGTATCTGATCCCTCATACCTTACAGAAATGTGTAACATTCATGCTGTCAGGTGTTTATCTAAGATGTCTTTTTTGGAACAGATTTGAAAAGTATAGCCTCAGTAGTCAAAAGTATTGGTTTTATCCTGTTGGGAGTATGTGCTCTCATTCTTTGTAAGGACTTGTACTTTTTTTGTTCGCTTCCTGTGATTCAAATAACCTCAGGTGGTTTGCAGCTAATGTGAGTAACAGTTACCAAGGCCAGCTCACTCGCTCCGTGGTTCTTTTTATTGTCTCCCTCCCTCCATCACATCAGATCCGTAATCTGTCCTCTCACCTGCAAGACCCAGCAGATGCTTTCAGACCACTTGCCCTGTTTATTCACGTACCCGGCAGCCTTCAAACACATGAAGTTTTCCTGCAGCTTGAGTCTCTTTTTCCTTCTTCTCTCGCTGCCTATTGGAACACGTACACCCTCTTCCAATTCATACAGCCTCATCCTGGAATGGTTTTTCTGACCCAAGCATATGCACAGCTTGCAGTGTGCTGTGTAGTCCCATTGTATTCAATGTGTTTAATGTAATTTTGGGAACTGGGGCCTACATCCTTTTTATCCCTCCAGATTTCAAAGAGGTTCTGGTTATAGACTGTTTCTCATTTTAATGTGACAGTAGATGACAGCATTTGACTATCTAGTTCTACATGTGTGTCTCATGTGCTTGGGCTTTGCAGTCAGATTACAAGCAATGGCTCTATTGTGGAGAAGAGATAAGGAATGTGAATACTCTGTATGCCATTTTGCTTTATTCATATCACAGCTCTGCCGCCTTGTTTGCACTGAAATATAAAGGTTGCCTGCCTGATCTGCCTGATGCCCTGTCATCTCTTTGCTCTGTTGCTAAACGTACATTTAAATTAATTGTGTCAGACTCTCAGATCAATAGTATGTGTTTTGAAAACATATTGAAAAAAAATCTGTTCTCAATCATTAAGCTGATTTGAGCCACTCAAACTGTATGTTGATGTGCATCACACCAATAGTGGAAATGTGTTTAGTAATGAGTTTTATCAAACCTTTAGTAGCAAAGAAACCAGACAGTGCCTTTTTCTGTACCAAACATTCAACTGTAAGAAACTTAGCTGATCATACAAAGGCTGGTGTTGGCAAGAGTGAGGTGCCTGAAGGTAAACCTTATTTTTTAGGTAACTAAATAAGTAGTGCTTTTAAAAAATTGTTTTTACATTACTGGCCATTAGAAACTGTTCCCAGATTTAGCAGCACCCTGGGTGCTTTTGTCCAACTGAATCCTGGCAAAACTCACCACTTAACTAGTATTGGCGAGCTGGAAACTGCAAAACCCATGTCAGAGCAATCAGCAGCAATTTTTGCATCCTGAAGCCATGGTTTGTAATCCAGAGCTTTTCTCAGGCTGTGTTTCATAACAGCCCTTTGGATCTAGTCAGCTTAGGAGTGACTCTCCAAAAGAACTTTTTCCTCAAGGCAGGTTTGCCCTTTCCTGAAAAGCTGGCATTTTTGCTACTCTTTACGATTGAAATTAGTGATGCATTCTAAGCTCTCCTGTTCCTGCGTGTTTAAAGGCTGAGGTCACTGGGATGCAGATAAAGTCCTGAGGGTACGGCAGAAAGGTGGAAGGGGGTGCAGGAGGCAATTGTAGAGCAATATTTTGAAAAGATGCCTAAAGACTAAAGAACTGTATTTGGAATACGTGTGTAGTTGTCCAAGTCTGGAGGATATGAGACTTGTTATGCAGCAGCTTGCAGAAAGCAGCAGCACAGCCGGTGCCCCACCTTGCAGGTGCCCAAGCTGCCCCCAGCGATTTCAGTCTTCTGGACTGAGGTGTGAGGGGAACCGAGCTCTCCCTGAGGGCTGGGATCTTCAGCGTGCTGTTGTCCTGTGCTGGCAGCGAAGGTGCATCTGGATGTCACCAGGTTACTTGGAAACTGCAGCTTCATTCAGCAGTTGGATTGCTCTGAGGTTTCCCTTGGTCCCCAGGCCACTGGGATTTCAAAGGGTTTGCGTTAGTGAGGCCTGGGAAGGATGAATGCTTCCCAAGCCTTGAAGGTTGGCTGTCTCCCCTGGCTTTACCTCATACTACTAAAGTAAAATACTAGGGGGGTGGAAAAAGCATTGATTTTTCATAAGAGTATTATTTTTCATCAGTTTGGCTGATAATTAGAAGTTTTAGCACATGGTTTTATAGATGAATTCTTTCTGGACTCAACTCTTTGCCTAAGGAGATTACAGTTGGAAAGGAAGAAGACCCTTTGAAAGAAACCACAGGAAGAAAGACAGAGATACATGCATATATTAAACATGCTTTGAATACATGCCTTTCGAAAAATCCATCATTTCAACTCAGACGCTTAATCAAACTTTGATCAAGAAGGTAATTTATGGTTGTTAAACCTGCTTCCCTCAAAAGGGAAAACGTTGGAGTAGCTGGCTCAGCTCCACAAATGCATGTATCTGAATCGATATGCAATAATAATTTGACATTTACTTCTCTAACTTGCCTTCCTGTCTAGTTGTTGTTTAGTTCCTCCAGACTTTCCTGCTCATCTTGGCTTATCATGATTCTGATTCTACAAAGCACTTAAGTATTGTTTTCAGTGCAACTTGGGCATACATCTAAAGGTGCTGTTTTTAGAAGTGTTGCTGAGGAAGATAGGTGCCATGGGGGATTTTCAAAACCCCATGGAAGCTCCTTGCGGTGCACACCACCTACTACAAGAAACCATCAGGCAAGAAACTGTCAGGCTTTGGAAATCTGTCTTGGCATTTACCTGCATCTTTGGCACCTGAAGAAACTAGCTGAATGATGGAACAAGGCTTCAGTTGTTCATCATACTCCGGCTTTTCGTTAAGGGAAGATGAAGGCTTGTAAGTGAACCTACATGACAATCAGACAAATGTTCAACTGTGAAACATTCATCATTTCTATGTCAGCCTTAGAAATTCACCTCAGATAATTAGTCCAAACCTTTCCCTTAGACTTATTTGCTGAGAAAGGTTGTTACCGCTTCTGCCATCTCACTGCTGGTAATTAGGTACTCCTGTGTCTACTGTGGTGAGGAACTGGATTCACTAAGTCCATAGTGAATGAACTTGAACTCCCCTGTTCTCCAGAGCCACCTTCAGAATCTCAGCTGGCCACAGCACATGGTATGGAAGTGGGACAGTGACCCATGCGTGCATGTTTTGCATATGTTGGTTTTTTGTTTGTGTTCTGTTTAACACTAAGGCCTGTCTATGAGGGAAACTTTTATGACAGATATTCTTACATGGTGGTGGTTGGTGGCTTTTTTGCTCCCATCTCAAAATGTTTTGAAAAGGCACATTAGGGAAAAAAGAAGAAGAAGAAAAAAAAACCTTTCCTGTGTGGCTGACTTTAATGCAATCACTGTTACTGGTACACAGAAGAACAAGGACTTGGGTTTTGTATGTTGATCTGTCAGTTATATGCAACTTCCAACAGGCCTTCAGTGATTATTAATTGCATAATATGTATAAGCTATTCATCCTGTTGTTCTTTCAACAATTACATGCCTCTTTTTTATCTTCTTCGTTGTAGCTTCAAGATAAAACTTTTTCTTTTCTTTGGCCATAAATCCTAATGTGTTGGGTGGTTTTATTCTTTTAAAGATGGAGAGAACTAATAAGATAATAAATTCTGAGTGATTACTGCACAGCTTCTGGATCTGACAGTAGTTTCATCATTTCTTGGGATAGAGCCTATAACCCTGAGGACTTGAATTTCTTCTCCTTTTACTGCTTTTATTTCTTTTCTTTTTCTTAGCCTTCATCCTGAAATGCAAAATCCATACACAGCTGAAGTTCAAACAATGCTGTGAGTACTGAGCAGATTTCTTGTAAAACATCTTGGCTACCAGAAATATTTTGAAGTGCTCCAAGACTGGGGATGTCTACTAACATCCACTGAAAGAGATAGCACCTGGACCTATGCCTTGCAGCATGATGCCAGTGACAGCAAGCCAGGGTGCATTACAGAAAGGATGACCCAAGTGCAGCTCAGGCGCCAGGCATGCTTCAGTTTGGACCATCGTGCCCTGCAGCCACCTGTGTCTTCCTGCCAGCACTGAAGGCTGCTTACTGTAAGCTGAGCAGGCTGAGGGCTACAGCCTCGCTGAAGGCTGCTTGCTGGAGGTGGGGTGTTGCATATCTGGGATACAGAGGTGGAAAAAGCCCCTGTTATCAGTGGTGAAGAAAAGGATGTCAGCCTTGCAAGCCTCTGCTTGGACTTGTGACACTCAGGACTCTCAGAATTGGGAATGAATTTAAGAGATGGAGCTACACAGCTAATGGGTTCCCATGCAGCTCATGTTTTCTGTCAGGTTGACCATGAGCCAGCAGCGTGCCCTGGTTGCCAAGAGGGCTAATGGGATCCTGACGCACATTAAAAGGAGCGTGGCCAGCAGGTCAAGGGAGGTGATCCTCCCCCTCTACTCTGCCCTGGTCATGCCTCACCTGGAGTCCCGTGTCCAGTTCTGGGCTCCCCGGTACAAAAAAGACAGGGATCTCCTGGAAAGAGTCCAGCGGAGGGCCACAAAGATGACATGGGGCCTGGAGCATCTTTCCTATGAGGACAGGCTGAGAGACCTGGGTCTGTTCAGCCTGGAGAAAAGAAGACTGAAAGGGGATCTTATCAATGTCTATAAATATCTGAGGGGTTGGAGACAGAAGGATGTAGCCAAGCTCTTCTCAGTGGCTTGTGAGGATAGGACAAGGGGCAATGGCCGCAAGACAGAACACACAAAGTACTGCACCGACATGCAGAAGAACTTCTTCACAGTGAGGGTGACGGAGTACTGGAACAGGCTGCCTAGAGAGGTTGTGGAGTCAGTCTCCTTCTCTGGAGATATTCAAGGCCCGTCTGGATGCCTACCTGGGCAGCCTGCTCTGAGGAACCTGCTTTGCAGGAGGGTTGGACCCAATGATCTTTTGAGGTCCCTTCCAACCCCTACAGTTCTGTGATTCTGTCCGAGGAAAGACTTGTTTTGTTACGTTACCTATTTGCACAGAAGAATATAGCAGTATACAGCCTGGGAGAATCACTTCTGTAAACTCCAGCATATGGCAGCAGTCCAGTGTCTGGAGGTATGTTATAGATACATGCAGGAACAGTTGTCAGTGGAAGTTCTGCCAGAGTTTGAGGAAACTGTTTCCGAGTTCTGAAACAGCGTCTGAATTACACGGGTCATCCCAGAAAGGCAGTGACATAGTCTCTGGGTTATTTTAATGATTTTTAAAATGTAGGTAGTGATCTCTCTTGTTTAATTTCCTACTTCTACTTGTTAGTCCAAACTCAACAAAGGAAAGGGAATCTTTTGCACTCAAAAGTACATTTAAGCAACCATATGCTCTGTCTTATCAATGACGAATTGTTAAAATCCATATTTCTTGTCCTGGAAGCAAACATAGTGTCCTTGTGTTCCCTGCTGAATGTAGAAATATTTCTTCGCACTTGTTCAGGTCCCAGAAAGAACAGTTGTGCCCAGAGATGAGGAAAGTTTGGGAAGAATTTGGCAATGAAAAGTTCATGTACCAGTCAGGATTTTGGTGACTTTAATGACATCCTTTTGAGGGAGCAAACCTGATGCATGCAAACAGATTATAAGGACTGAAATTTATCAAACTTTTAGGTTTGGTAGAAGGTGAAGTGCAATGGCTTGCAGCGTAATAGGATGACAAGATAGAGTGGGCAGGTTGCAAGAGAGCAGAGATGCACAGGATTATCATCTGGATCCCATTGCTGTATGTAGGATACCCGTGGTGGGGGGGAGCGTTTGTAGATAGAGTAGATGTATCATGTGCTCCATCCGTGTTACACATATTTGAAATCATCTTTGATTCCTAGATAATTCATGACCAGATGAAAACTTATCTGATGAGCAGGCTTTGTGCAGCAAAGTGTTCAGCATTTGTGTCTGTGAGTGTGTGCACGTGTGTGAAACAGAAGACGAAAATGTAACTGTCTTAGATGCTGGTAGACAGACTGACAAGATGGACTGTGCAGCAGCTGCTGAGGAGCATAGGCAGAAGACGTATGTACTGGCTGTAGCTGAGAACATAGATAGTTGTGTTCTCCAATATAAAATGACTATTTCATATGAAGATTAGAGGTTCTTCTTATTCTATGAAGAAAAAGGGTGAAAATTTGGATTGCAGGATGATAGCATCTTTTGGCAGTGGGAATTCTAACTATTTTGTGTAACAGAATTACTTTCCAAGTCCTCTTTATGTTGCTGCTCTTCTGACTGAGAAACATACCAAGCCACGATAAGCTCTAAATGCACCCTTATTTAGCACCTTGATAAGAGCTGTGCTCAGGAGGAAAGCATCTGACATAGTGTCCAAAGTCAGGCAAAAGGATTGGTCTCCTGCCTGCTGCATTCCCCCTCTTGGCTATTGCATGTATGGCCTTGGCATACGTGATAATGTGCCATCTTAGTTGAGTTGTTTTGCCAGTCAGAAGTTTTTGAAAGGCCTTTCACCCTCTTTCCTCCTTCTTCAAAAGTGTCTGCCTTTTTTGTAGGGAAGTGGATTTAGCCTGCTTGTTGCAGAATCGTCTCATACAGGGCTTCAGTTGTTTCAAGTCAAGAAAACTCATGACTTTGGAGGGGTTTCTGTTCTAGAATCCTTTTGCCCAATGTTTTTGTGAGCTCTTTACCTGCCAGTCTCTAATGGCGCATCTTTGAATTGCCTCTTTCTATGCAACTCTGAACTGCATCCAACGTCACTCATAGAATCAGGATTTGTATTATGCTCTAGTCCAGCCTGGGTGTATGTTTCCAGGGCAAAGCAGTTTTATAGTTCAGTGAATCTTGCCAATGGTGTACACCTCTTAGTATCCACACTGCATTTATCTCTACCTCCCTTCAGTCCATTGCTCTTCATGGTATGCCCATTAGCTCATCAGAGATGACCGACAGGCTGCTGAGCAGGCAGTTCTTGCAAATTGGGTCAGTGGAAGCTGCAGGTGCTCATTGCCTTGCATATCACACTCCTTCCCTATATGCAGGGAAAATTGAGCAGTTTTAGGGGCAGATCCCATATGGGAGGTGGAGCAGCCAGATGGCTTATCAGGAGGAGCGGGTAGGATCTAGGAGTTACAGGGACAAGAGGAGCTCTGAAGCCTTGTGATCTCAAAGCTGCTCCAGCATACCGCTGACAGTGTTGAATGAAAGCAGCCCTAAAGCCAGTGTCTGCCCCATGGAAACCTCCTCTAGTCACTGTGCATAGTGTTCATCATCGCTCACATGGCAGGGTCTCCTGTGCAGAGTGCTTGGCTGGCTGCATGTCCTCACAGCACTGGTTTCATGGCATCAGGTCAGGATCAGGAAAGAAATCATGTTTTTTAAGCCATGCAGTAAAAAAGGGGAGTCAGGCTCTGTGAGACATTTTCAAACTTTCACTGTTCATAAGCTTCCTTGCCATGGAGTAGACATGATCCCAGTGTGCTGGCTCTTGCCCTGTGCTGGTTGAACGCGCCAGGTGAGCCGCTGACCTCTGCTGAGTGGGATTGCAGGGTTTCTGCTGCTGCCTGGGAGAGGTTGGAAGGTGAGGCCACGTTTGGGACCTGCAGGGAGAAGGTGCTGGCAGTGACTGCAGAGTGCTGCTGCAGGAGCTGTCCAGAAGCTGCACCTCTGGTAGGTCAGCGCTGGCTGGCACGGTGCTTGCCCCTGGAACCAAGGTATCTACTGCCCCTAGTGCTGATGTGGCTGTTTGCCAAGGTTGGTAATGAGATCCAGGGAACTGCCCAGCTAAAGGCAAGGCCAAAAGGATTCTTTCTGGCATGGCTGTTCTGAGCAGGAAAGCCTATCATAGATTAGAGGCAGAGGACCCCATTACCCCCTGTGCCAGTAGCATAAGCAGGACTTGTAAGACGGTATCTGCCATGGTGACCACTGCTTTGTAACTGCAGGCACAGCAGGAAGTGCTGTGCTTTTCCACTGCCTGCAGGAAACCAAGGCATGAACAGGACCTACGGACCAGACGTTTGTTTCTCCAATTGTATACAAGAGTTTACTGAAGTAACTCCTTATGTACAACCAGTGTGGAAGATTGGCCATGTGAGTTTAGCTAAGTGTCAGCAGGTTTTAATCCAATACTGACAATATAGCATGTCAGCAGGAAAAGAAACCACCAAAACTGGCTGCTGTGCACAGTAGCTGTGGACAAATCAAACTGCCTCAGTTTCCCAAAGTACTATAACAATCTCAGCCTACCTCAGCAATTGTTTGGTAAATGCAATTGTTTCAATCCAAACTGCTTTGAGATGAAAAGGGAAAGCAATACTGGGCATTGTAAAATGTCTTAGATGGAAAAAGTAGCTTGTTCTTGTGTAACCAGAATCTGTGGCACGCATCTTATTACAAAACCATGGTTGGCATGGAGTCAGGCATATGTGCTGTATTACACAGTGTCATGTCCCACTGAGGTATTGACCTTGTTCACACCAGAAAGCTCTGGAAGGACTGACAGGCCAAATCCCATCCAAGTGTGTTGCTACTTTGTCGTGTTTGGCACCATGCAGGATGCCAGTTTTCAGCCTTACTGGGAAGATTAGCAGTGCACTCCTTCTGGAGGGCAGAAAAGAGGAGTATGTCAGGTAAAGGAGTTGCTGCCTTGCTTTATTTCCATTTCTGCTCTTCTTTGTTGTCCTGCATCCCCCTATCACCTTTGTCTGCAGCCTTCTGCTGCTGCCCAACTACAGAGAGCTGGTCTGTAAATTACCAGGAGGGGGTCTGGAGCCAGATAGTTTGCATCGCAAATTCACAGAACCGCAAACTGAAAAAAGCTGTTGAGCCATCATTGTTTATAATTAGTTTTTGACTGAAGTCCCAGTCTGCTATAGGGAATGGTTTTATCTTAGTGTATGTGTGGGTGGGAAGAGAAAAGTAGAGAACTGAATCAAGGAACCAATCCTTATCCTGAGGGGAAGAAAGAGCTGGGTAGTATAACTTAACCCCATGGGATCAAAGGTGGGCCAACACAGACATAAACACCTTTGCACTATGTTCTCGCTCCCTGATTTTGCTGATTTAAATAGTAAATACTAAGCTGGGACAACAAAGCACTTACCCTGGAGATACACACCTTCTTTTCTTTTGGTCAGATGGTGATTGGCAACCCTCGGTCTGTTCTGTGTCTAAAACCCTCTCCGGTCTGCCCAGGCCTGATGCACCAAGCATTGCACTTCCACCCTTAGAATAAGGCTATGTAAGTCCTTTCTCCATCACAGCTGGTTTCCCACTACAGACTAAGGGGAGAAGAAGGGGACCTTTTCTTGCCTGGGATTTGGCTGTAGGAAAACAGTTGGGCAGCTCCCTGAATGTGAGCAGCCACTGGACTCCCATCAAAGCATCCCATCTCCTGGCTAGGGCTGGCAGCTGGGGATCTTCACTGCTCTGTCTTCAGCACATGTGTCCCAGGGAAAAAATGCCGCTGTTTGCTGTGTCCTGGCTCCCCCAGCCACTGATGAGCTGTAATAAAGCCTGCCTTACATCTTGCAAGAATGTCAAGTGGTTTAATGCGTGTTTACAAAAGGACCCAGAGATTTTTGGCTGAAAGACACTGTGTAAGCACCATGTGGTTTGATGTGCAGCCATCTTGGTACCCGAAGGATAACTTTAAGGATACAAAAACCTGTATTCATATTCTTGTGTTTTGGGAGGGCATTTGCCTGTCTGCAGAATGAAAATCTGCTCAGACCAGAAATTAGCTGATGAAAAAAAAAAAAAAAAAACAGCTTGCATATTTGTCTGTATTCCCAAACAGTGCGCTACTTGTTTTATACCGCTGCACCAACAAGTCATTGTTTAAAAAAAAAAAAATGCATTCTTCTTGCAGCTGGACTGTGGGCACTGTTAAGTCTTTCACACTCCACATGCTTAAGTGCCGTGCTGAGAACTGCTACAATTGTTCCAAAACACATGGAAATCAAACAAAATAGTAATAGAAAAAATGCACACTCCGAATTTTGTCTTTGGCATTTGATCCTGTTCATCTGATACCATGTTTTCATCTGAGGATGATTTGAATATTTAAAGCCACATGTAGTTCTGCTAATAAAATCAGTTTGGTTAGATTGGGATTATAGCAACTCATAAATAGGGCTTCCTACTGAAGTTTGTTTTAGAATTTATTTTACGGAAAGAAATAAGGATGAGATAAGATTGCCTAGCTCCCTATTTCCACTCTCTTTTTATTGCAACATCCTCCTGGTAGAATGCATCGAGTCCGATGACCAAGTTTTGCCATAACATTATATGGCAGGGGAGAGGCTGCTCCAGAGAAGCCTTCGCCAATCCCTTGTTCCTTTGATCAAAATTCTCCTGATCTCCTTCCTGGCTAGACGCATTTCCATCTTTCATGTATTTCTTTGACCTTCCTGTAATGCTGCCCTCTAGCAGCAGTAGCCCTTAACATCTTGCCAGCTGAAGCTGGGTGCAAGGATTACTTGAATCTTGATGTCATCACTTGCGTCACTTCTCAGTGAAGAACCTGAGTAAAGGAATGCAAGGGGGAATTCCTTTCTGTGGCTAGACATCTCCAAAGTCTTCCTCATAGCAGCAGCCTCCAGGATATCTGTTGCTCTTTGTTTTAGAGGACACGGAATGCCAGGCAGTGCAGGGTGTAGCACTCCCACATGCGTATGCGTGGGAAGGCCATCTGGAGAGTTGTGCAGGTCATTGCCCCATTCTCTTACTCATCAGTAAGGAGTTCTGAGGGTTTCACCTCATTTTGTCGATGGCCTGGGGGTTTGTCTTGAGCATCTAAGCATGTGACAGAAACTAATTTGTCATTGCGCAAGAGTCCCCAACAAAACTGTTTGTGTTAGACATTTATTCCCCAGCACGCAGCCTGTCTGAGCCCTGATCTTGTCTTCATTGGACACCCAAAGTTCCCAGTGACTTAAGTGTGGAAGTATTGTAGGAGTAGTGTTGGAAACTTGGCAAAATGCAGGAAGTTATTATCTGGTAGCTAATTGACTATTTCCTCCTTCAGACATTAATTTCATTTTAATGACTGTGGGGAAGTCTTTGCAGAGAGACATTTCCCCCCACCTCCTTAGCTAATGTAGAGCAAATCCTTCCTAATCTGGTAGTGGTTTTCCAGCAGAACAATTTATATTTGTGCAATTGATCTCATTAACAGAGTTGTGTCCCAGGGGAGACAGGGCAAAGATGCATGGATGAAATGATGTAACTGAGTAGAGAGTGAAAAGAATTTGTGCAAATAATTTGTATATAATTCTATCCATAATCTTAGATTTACACAGTGAAAAAATCTAACTACTTAACATGGGGACTCAAGAACATAAAACAATTCTATAGAGAATGAACTAATTTGACCAACTACTGTGTTAAAGCAAAACAGTTATTACCACTAAGCTGAACACAAATTATGTCCACCCACCTTTTGCTCATTTTTTTCAGACATCCAAGTGTTAGGCTGCACAGAGTTCCAGAGGGTGGCTCCTACTTGCATTAACCTACTGCCTCAAGGACATAGCTTTGTGCTGAGCACACCTCTAAATCCATTTTACATTACCTGGCTGTAATCCAGGGCCATTGACTTTGGTGGCAAATCAAGCCCTGACTTCACTGATGGCAGGATGAATTCCACAAGGGTGCTCTAAATTCCTCTCTGTGTCATTGTACACTGGTCTGTTCCTACCAGAGTTATTCAGGATGTAAAAAGACTCGGTATTATATGTAACAGTGAGGCCTAACTTTTTACAGTCTTTCAGAGTGAGGAAGAATTCAAGGCACTTTTAAAGCTCTCTCTAGCTGGAATGGAATATCCTCGCAGAAGGTACTAGAATAAAAGGCACTGAATATTCTGGGTTTCTCGAATCCTCCCTATACCCTGAGCAATTTCCTGACTTATTCCCATCTCCACCTCCTTTTGTGAAAGACACACGTGTCTAACCAGTAGCAGAAATGTCATGTGCTGTTTCAGTGATCAAATGAGTTTCTCAGTGAGGGATGAATAGCAGCATCATCAGATCATGCAATCTGCAGTTACAGCTGAGATTTTTAAAAAAATATATATAAATAAGCAATAGCAATGAGTGTGTGAATTTCAGCCTGTTAGTTGGGTTGGTGCCAAGTACAAAACTCAAAAGGGCTGAGGCGAGGAGATAAAAAGTTGGAGAAGTCAGCAGCCAAAACTGTGAGAAGTCTTGTGGACTTCCAGCACCTCTAACCTAGAACTAAGGCCGATTATCTTCTGAAGTCATTTCGTGTCCATTTTGTATTTAACATAGTGAGCTGATGTTTCCTTCCTACTCTGTGTTTAGCACTGGACATGTCAGAAACTAGTGACCCAGTCCTTCTGATGGAGTGACTTGCTCTGGAATCAATGACAGACTGACACCCACAGCTCTTCGGTGAGCAGGGATTTTCCCTGGGGAACTGAAGGTCAGCTCATCCTGTCGCATCTGGTCCATGAGGAGACATCCATAAACTTGACTACCAGAATTACATTAAAAACAAGAAAAAGAAAAACAGTAAGGCAGCAAGAGAGTTACAGCGAGATCCAAAGGGGAAACTGCCGGTTCCCACATCTGGTTTGCAGATCTGTGGTGGTCCGGGAAGCACTTTCAGGTGGTCTCCAGAGCTGTTTCCGTCACAGTAGTAGTTCTCAAGCACTACCACTTCCCGCTAGTTATAACCCAGGCGCTGAGTCTTTTAGTAACACTAGTACTGAATAGATGAGGAGACAGGGGCCTCAGTTTTGGTTTGCCAGAGTTCAGATACACAGGGCAACATTTGGACAGGTTTTCTAATACTCAGTAGACTTGTACTCCTCAGTGAATCTGTTTGGCTTTCAGAGGGGCTGTTATGGAGTCAGGAACCACCCAACATCAATGAGGAGGTCAGAATCTGCCCTTTAAGCTGGACGAATGCTATCCCTTAAAAGTACAGCATTTCTATTTCACATTTTCACAGCTTTTACAAGTGGAATAAAAATGTCGTCTCTTCAAAGCCCAGCCCAAATTATGAAGTGATTGCAGAAAATGCCTGTGGACTACTCTTCAAGAACAAAAGAGATGGGAAAATAATAAATGTGAATCCCAAGGTAAATGTATTTTTTTTTCACTATTCCGAATTTCCTTTATGCAATGGAGTTTGATTGCTGAACTGTTGAGTCTGATTTCAAATAGTGTCTTTATCAATATGCAGCTAATATTTCAGGCTTACCCAGACATGCTATTCCCCTTGTTAACACGGCTGCTTTGGTCCCTGTAAGGATAACCTGCACTTACCATGTTTATGACTGAGTATGTCTAGGCCTTTCCCTTGTAAAGGAAACCAGAAGTTGAACCGACTGATACAAGTGAAATGTCTTCAGAGCTGGGTTTCTCTTCTACCTTCTCCCTTTCCTTGGCCTTTCTTCCAACCAGAACTAGAAACTGTTGCCATCGCTGCCAGGGGAGGTTGCACACTGGGGCTGTGTTCTATTAAGTGCCTTGCCTGGAAGTGCAACAAAGGGGGAAACATTTGGAGAGTGAGCAGATGGAGGAGGAAAAGCAGGACTGGTTGGAAGATGTGAGGACTGGAGCATGGAATTATATCAGCAGGTACATCTGGTGTGGGAAGACATTGTGTTTTACTCAGAGGATCACACATGCCTCTAGCTGAAAGGAAAAGCTGTTAAAATGTTGGCAAAGCAAACTGGGGCTGGTGGTCCCTATATTCACCTCCTCTTAAAAATCAAACCTCTGTTATGAAGCATGCCTGCAGGTGGGTGAAAGTAAATAAATATATAGCTGCTTTGAAACAAAAGCTGCAGCTTGCAGCACCTGTAATATCCCAAATCCTGGCAGGGCCCACTGAACACCAGCAAATCCAGAAAGCAGAATCAGTTCCTCCTTCTGAAGCATGGGCCATCTTGCATCCCAGCACTTTTGCAGAGGTGAACGGAAGCCAGCAGAATTCCCAGCATGAACTATCATTACTCTTCTTCCTTAATACAAAAGGTTTGGGAAGTCCTGAGGAAAGTGGTCCCATTTATTTTGTTCTTGTAGCAGATTGGGATTGTCACAGTTGAATACAAACAAAGCAAATGTTCTCACATGCTGAAGTCATACCCAGACATCCCTTTCTCAGCCATAGGTGAAAACTGATTAAATCATGACGCTTACTTGTATCTTTTCTCTTGAGAGCCGAATGGGTAATACCACTATAGACAGCTTCCTTCTGTAAGAAACCGACTGTGTTCATTTGGTGCTAACTGCACTTCTTTAAACTTTACAACTGAAGTTTTTGGACTACAGATTGAATGTGACAAACACACCCAGGATTTGGTTACTCTCAAAACCAACATGAACTAAGCTGGGCAATAATTTGTTTGGGTTTGTGCAGAACAGATCTAGGATGATGGTTTCTTTGATGTGCTTCCCATGAAAGATGGTCGCGTATGAATAGTAACAGTACAAAATATCAAATTATATGCATTTCAGAATAAGTGCATTGGTTTGTTAGAAATTCAAAAATGCATACCTAAAAATGTGTTTGGTTGCATTGAAAGTGGGCCACCAATCTAACTTCCTGCAGCTGCAGAACATCTGTAAAAAATAAGCAGCTCTTGACTGTCAACGTGAAAGATTCTCGCATGCCAACAGCCACGCTAGGAAGCATTTGTGTGTGTACATTGTGTCCCCCACAGGTTGCATGGCACAAACCTGTGACTGCCCTAGAGATCCATCTGGTTTTGGCTTTTCTTTAGCACTCGCTCAAGCCAACAAACCTTTTGGCAAAGTGTGGGCCAAACTGAAATGAGTAGGACTTCTCTCTTGTGCTGGTTTCAGCTTAACCAGACTTAGTGCCAGCTGCTTGATCTTTACAACTGGACTTTCTCTTTGACCAGACAGATGATGGTCCAGTTGTTCCTAGTTGCACTTAGCTAAAAGAACTCTATTCCTCTCTTTCACAGAATCACCTAGGTTGGAAGAGACCTCCAAGATCATCTAGTCCAACCTCTGACTCAACACTAACAAGTCCTCCACTAAACCATATCGCTAAGCTCTACATCTAAACGTCTTTTAAAGACCTCCAGGGATGGTGACTCCACCACTTCCCTGGGCAGCCCATTCCAATGCCTAACAACCCTTTCGGTAAAGAAGTTCTTCCTAATATCCAACCTAAACCTCCCCTGGCGCAATTTTAAACCATTCTGCCTTGTCCTGTCACCAGGCACGTGGGAGAACAGACCAACCCCCACCTCGCTACAGCCTCCTTTAAGGTACCTATAGAGTGCGATAAGGTCGCCCCTGAGCCTCCTCTTCTCCAGGCTGAACAATCCCAGCTCCCTCAGCCATTCCTTGTAAGACTTGTTCTCCAGACCCCTCAACAGCCTCGTTGCCCTTCTCTGGACTCGCTCGAGTACCTTGATGTCCTTCTTGTAGCGAGGGGCCCAAAACTGAACACAGTACTCGAGGTGCGGCCTCACCAGAGCCACGTACAGGGGGACAATCACTTCTCTAGCCCTGCTGACCACACTGTTTCTTATGCAAGCAAGTGCAAGAGAGAGAAATAAGACTGCCTAGCACCTGAACATCAATTTCCATTGAGAAATACCCATCCTCGAGCCTAGTTGCATTTATTGAACTTTATGTTCCAAGGGAACAAGCAGATTGATGAAATGACAGAAACATGCCTTGACTCTTCTGACTGCCTATCTGTAATATTCTCTGTTTCAGGTCTACCCAGGAGACAACACAACACGGACACCTGTTAAAACAGATCTCTATCTCCACGTGGTTATCTACGACCATATCATCAGAAGAGGATCCTAAGGTCCCCTTTCCTCCCAGTGATTCCTTTAGCTACTTTAAAGTCATTTGGAAGAAAAACAGTTTTAAAAAAATAAACAGAAAGACCTTTACCTTGAGTTTAGGGGAAGGAAGGGGATTTTTTTTTTTTTTTTTTTTTTTTTTTTTTTTTGCTGGTTTAGAGCTGGTTTTTGCCTAGCTCAAGGAAAGTAACCTGGAAAGAAGACTTCACACTGCTGTATAGTCTATGTATTTGGCCCCCTTGCTTGCCCTTTGTGAAGTCCCACGGGGTGTGTAAATTGCAAAATCACCTAGAGGGAAGACAGGTTTGGAGCCAACGTTCCCACTACAACTGAGGCTGCAGAGTGACCAGAACAGATGGAGGTGCTGCGTTCTTGCCTGGAGTAAAGAAGAAGCTACTGTCCTGTAGTTCCCCAACAATGAGATATTTTCAATTCCTCCTGGGAATCTCTTTTTCAGGGAGACCTGAGCAGCTAACACCATTCATTAAATCTGGACCAAGTCATTTACATGGTATCGGAGTGAAATCACTCCACTAGACTGGTAAATATAAACAAATCTGCAGCACTTTGATGAGTGGTTCCTTGAAGACCACTTTTCATCCATTCCTGCTCTTTCTGCTGTTCTAGTACCAGCTTGCCAGAAGTTCAAACAGCAGTGCAGTGGCCCAGGGGACTCTCTTACCTTCCCAGGGCACTTGGGTGCATTGCCCGTACTTACATGCCCCAGCTGGTAGACCCACCAATGTAGCTGTCTGCGTACTGAAAAATGGCACAAAGCTAAGTGGCAGAAAGAACTTGCAGGAAAGAAAAGAAATAATTACAGAGAAAAGAAGAAGGATGTGGCAGTGAAAGCAGAGGAAACAAAAGCAGAAAGGAGCTGGATAAAATTCCCTGGACCTTGCTGTTTGAGGGACTGGATGATTTTCATGATCTTTGCTGGCCTTAGCACCTTGAATTTGTGAAAAGGACAAGGGAGGGAACCAGACAAGAAAAAAAAGATGGTAGCAATGCTGCTTGGCTTACCATAGGGTGGGGTTTATCTACCAGCCTCATCACAAGCATGTTCCCTTTGGAAAAGGCTGAGAGCCTTGGTCTTAGCAGTTGGCGCATTAAAGATCCCTTTACTGCAAGGAGAGGGAGTGTTCCAACAATTACAAAGTGAAAGTTGTTACTTCAAAGCTGCAATAATTTGGGAGAGACTTAGAAGACATGTTTTCTTTCCCATAAAACTTTCAATGTTATGAACTTCTGCCATTTCCCAAATATAATAAAATCTTTTACTGTAAGGTCTTGCTTTTGCACAGAGCGCTCCGTCCCGTAGCACCCTGCCAGACTGGAGGTTGGTGTGCTCGTCCCTGAGCCGCAGCGCGGTTGCGGACGAAGCTCCAGGAGCATGGCGAGGCTGCTCAAGGTTTAGGCCTCGCCTCCACCACGGGGCCTCGGCCTCTGCCTCCATCGCCGGGTCAGCAGAGCCCCCTAGCGTAGACGCAGCAGATGCCAGCGGGAGGAGGTTCCCTGCCCGTGGCGGGCACCCCCCTGAAGCCCTTCACATCAGAGGCGCTGGAAATATACCAAGGGAAAAGGCTGCTCGGAGGGCAAACAGGCAAAGACAAATTGTGTCTCTTCCCAGGGCTGGTGGCAGAAAGACAGAAAGCCCAAGACTCGGGTAACTCTGATTTTGTGGAGGACTGTGTGTGGGAGACATACGTCTGTAGAGGGAATACCATGCTCTGTTAGGGCAGACTTCTGACCTTGGTGCTTCTAGGTGTTGTCTTCATTTAACAGTACCAAACGTTAAGATTTCCATCATTCCTTGCATCACATCAGAAAACTAGGCTTTGTGGTTGCCTCAGTCTTGATTTGCAGCCCCTGTATCTTGAGGCAGCCCTAGGGAAGGGCTAGAGATTGACTTATGAAATATTTTCGTAGCATTAAAGCAAAATTGCCTTGATAGCACAGCTTAGAATTTGGGATCTGTTTTTTGAGAGACTAAATCAGAGAGCCTGAGTGATTCTGAAAATAGTAGTTTTTGCCTTTCTTGAACACTGGAGAGGAAGAAATGCTCATTCTGAAGGTTGGTAGAAAGGACAATTGGTAGAAAATTATATTTTTCATTCTTCTCAGCAAAT
Source organism: Heteronetta atricapilla (assembly GCA_011075105.1). NCBI lineage: Eukaryota > Metazoa > Chordata > Aves > Anseriformes > Anatidae > Heteronetta > Heteronetta atricapilla. The sequence goes on along the minus strand of CM021734.1, from coordinate 65,237,449 downwards.
GAACTGCCATTATTTTTCCTCAATCTAATCAGTTTTCAGCATGATTTTTAAAAACCTAAGTTGGAAAGTGGTCCTTGGCGTTTTGAGAGCATTATCTCAGAGTCATAATACTAGTAATATTTAAAAAGGGGAAAAGAATAGTGAAGAACAGTGAAGTAAAACGTAACAGAATAAAAATTTCAACTTTAGAAGTTGTTTCCATGTATTAAGCTTCCTTTGTTTTTGTCTTGTTGATCAATATTGTTGATCCTGTTGAAGAACCAGGAGCCTAATAGCTGTGTACATCTGTAGGAAAAAAGAAGGGAATTACGACCAAGTGGGCTTTATGTGTTTTCAGACCAGCAAATACACCAGTGACTGTATATCCTTGAAGATGGGTAACTGAAAGGCTGTAAAGATATATGAAGAAAGATATATCTTTTGCAGTTGGTGCTTTGGAATTGTAATTTCATGCAATTTCTGACTGGAGTGATAAACCTCATTTGAGACAAAAGTTAAACTATAGTGTCTGATACGAAAGAATAGTACTCGTTGAGCTTACAGAATTACTGACTGCTCGGTAAACTCATTAGATTTCTTTCCAGCCATCCTTGCCTGTGAGGTAATCTCCTGCTGTCCTGTCTCTTCTGATGTTCAAAACACAGGACCCCAGAGCATTATCACAAATGAAAGCTCATGAATTACGTGTCATAGTTGTTTGCCAGTCTGAAGGACTGAATCTAGCCTCTGCAGTAAGTGAAGATCTGTCCCCAAACACTTCTGTAGTCTGGCTGTGTTTTTAAAGAAAAGGTTCATTTCCTTAGACAAACAGAATAGTGCCTAAAACCAACTAAGTGTAGTTTCCCTAAAATGACAGTGGTGGTTTTCCCAGCATCTTGTCGCTGTTCAGCTTTGGGTAGACACATTGCGAAGTGGACATGCCAAACACATGGTAATCAAGAGAAAAGCTTTCCAAGGACTGATAACCACATGAAAGCTCCCTGAATATGCTCCTATGCTCCCTGACTCTTCAGCAGAAAAAAATACAAACTCAAACTGTCCAGCCTGAAATTATTGCCTGCTATAAATGCAATGGGACTGGAAATTTCTGTATTCTGTTCTGAAGCGAAACCCTGTATCATTGCTGATCATGACATTTACTGCAGGAACGGAGTGGGCACGCTGCCATAAGATAACTGATTTTAGGCATCAATGAGAAAGTGCATCCCTGCACAGGACCCGCTGAACTCAGGGCTTTATACCAATGTGTGTTTTTTTTCAAGTGTGTTTAAACTGCATAAATGAGTTAATGGACAACAGATACTATTAGCCTGTATGTGTTTTGGGTTCTTCTATATTGCTTTATCTGCCCTGCCAAAATTGTAGTCTTGTTCTTTTTATGTGGAGCATGGATCTTTGGTCTTCCGTGCAGGTTCAGAACATTTTTGTTGTTGTTACTTTGGATATTAAAGTGAAGATAAAAAATAGAAATTGGTGATGAACAGCTCCATCCGGAGCTACAGACAGAATCACAGGAAGGGCTATTATTTAGTATTAAATACAGTGCTTTGAAATGTCCTTTTAAACCAAAATCTGAAGTTTGTTGCTCTTAAACTATAACAACAGGATGCTTTGACATAGTTGGAAGTGTCTTGTATTACATTAAATGAAAATCTGGTGAGTTTGGTGTGGTGAGGCCTCAACAGCTTTTCATTCTCAGACCAAAACTGGTTTCATGGAAGGCCAGCTGTATGAGGAACCCAAGCAATGCAGGTAGTTAAGCCCCACACTTAAATTTTATGGCTATTTAATAAGGTATCTGAAAACGCAGCGGCACTGCCTGAACTCTGAAATCTGTGATTCCAGCTGCAGCCTTGCCAATCCAGTTGTCTCTTCACAGCTGAAAGAAGGAAACAGATGATGCTAGTACCACCTCAGTAGCTGACCCCTATCTCACATAAAGAACAACAAGACCTCCAAGGAGCATACAACTTGTTTGTTAGATGTTCTCCTTTTGGCCATCAGCGAAAGAAGTTGTAGGGGAAAATCCTCCATTAACTCCAACTCCCCACATACAGAAAAGAAATCAGATTAAAAATGAATAAAACCTTTGGGCAATTCTCTGCGAGGCAGGCAGGCAGGGACAAGCAGTGCAGGCCAAGCCACTGTTCCCACTGCAAAGAAAACAAAAACACAGGTGCTGAATGTACTGAAGCCATGCAGATTAGCCCTGTGTGCAGTACATGCTCTTTACAAGAAGAAAAAACATCACTCTTGTTATTTGGCTATTGTTCGCTTGAGGCATGTTTTATTTCAGCTCGACTCCAAGCAGAGTTATTATAGATCCCACAGCAGAAGTTCTCTGTGATGAGAGAAACATGTGATCTCCAGGCCTTAGAGAAGAAATTATGCTGGGAAGGCACCTCCAACGGGAAGGCTGATGCTGGCCACCTGAGCAAACACCCAGGCTAGAGAGCATAAAAAAGCAAGCAAAACGGATATATGTAATGGCTGTACACAGAAGTGGTTTGGTTAAAGTTTCTCCCAATGATTCTGCCTAGAGAAAGATTATTTTTTGTACGCATCTCTGCGACCAAGAGCTAGGAGGTATAATGGGAGAGAGCACCGCGTTGTTCCCCAGTTAAAGAAAGAGGAGAGACAGTTTGTCATTTTGCAGTCAGTGTAGTGCTGTCCCAAACACGGCTTGCTGATGAGCTGTTTAGTGTTCTCCTGTGCTGGTTATGAACTTTATGGCATTGCACATGGAAACGTGCATATAGGAGATTCAGGGGAATAATTTGGCTTGGGATTAGCGAGTCCATCAGAGCTGACAGCAGTGGAGTCTGCTGACTGGGTCATGGACCAAATCCAGTGAAAAGAGACAAGGCTGCTGTAGAGTGATGGCTTTTGGGACACAGAGGGAGCACCTTATGGGTCTAGTAAGAGTGGGGCTGGCTTAAGGGGGGGTTGGACACATGCTGCTGGGAGCAAAGCTGGTGTCACTGACCCACGGATGTGGTGGCAGGAGCCCACCTGAGAGAGGCAAACAGATGGTGCAGAGGGCCAGCGTGAGCAAGCTGAGGTGAAGCTGCAGGGGCTATTCACCAGATGACAGCAAGGAGAAGTGGATGTAGGAGCCACAGCAGTAGAAACTGCTTTTGTAAGTAAATTCTGGGAAGCTTGAAAGCCAGGCAACTAATAAGTGCAAGTGTGGGATTGGCCTTCACATGCTGAACAGATTTTGCTAATATCACTTTGTTATGCAAATATGTAATTATTTCATTTCCCCCAGAAAGAGTATTTGTGGTTTCCTCTTCCCCAGGACTTCCGAATGCTTGTGTGGAGGGAACAAATAACTGAAGTTACCAGGTATGTGCATTACATGGCAAGCTCTGAAAAAGTGGGAACCTGGACGTTTTTGGTGGAGGTTTTAAACAGCACTTTTGAAAGGGGCTGCTGGGGGATGGTGAGGTTGGCTCTGACAGTGGCACAAAAGTTGCTCATCATTTAAATAAAGTTAATTAAGGTTGAGGCCTACTAGGTGCCTGGGGCTAAGGAATAAATAGGCTAGGTTGCTTACAAGTTCAGCTACTGTACAGTAACATGTATGAAGTGCATGGAGTCTCCATGGTGGATCAGATTGGAGCTGTGGTAGCAAAGAGCTGCCCAGGCCCAGCAGGGAAGGAGCAGGATCTGCACACTGGAACAGAGCTGTAGCTCAGAAGGGTGACTGACACATGTAGATAACCTGCTGTAGTCCTCAGCAATGCAGGAGAGAGCAAATGAGAAGCATGCACTGACCCTCCCTTTCTGTAGTACCACAGGTAGAACAAGCACACTTGGGTGATCAGCTTGGAAAGTCCAGTCCTGCCCAACTATAAGGCAAGTAAATTCTGTAATTACTAAGGGAAGAAAAAGGAAGTCAGGCTGTCTTATGCATAGCCAGCATTTCACATCGTTTCAACTCGATTCTGCCTCAGATGTCTGTCTGCAAGTGCATCTGTAGACACAAGCTTACACACACCAGCTGGCGTTCAGTGCCTACTTCTGGAGCAGCATTATTTGACCCCTTCACGTCTTCCCAGTTTCTTCTGACTGGGGAGCAGGGTAAGAAAAAAATAATAGTACATTACCTGTAACTGTCCAAATGGCTATCTCAGCTCCACAGATGGAAATCTAGAGTGACCATGCTGGATAGGATGGAGTCATTTCATGATCACACCAGTGTGTGTGCAGAATTTGTCCCATGTGGTGATGGTTATTCTTTTTGTCTGCCTGCATGCTTTGTAGCTTTTCATGCCCCTACAGCTGTTTTGTGTAGAGACCTGCCCTCCAGACTGACTAAGACCTGATCTGTACATTTGTACCAGAATGATTTGTGTTCCGTGCAGAAAGGCAGATGAGTTTATTTGGATATTCCAGAAGAAGTGATTTAGGAAGTTGGACAGTGTTTTGAGATTTGGAGCCTGTCAGTATATCATACTGAAATGTTTGCCTTGTTTTTATAAACACAGGAAAGGCAGGTAAGCTTTTATTCCACTCTGTTGCTTTGATGATTATGCCATTGAGCTGCTATGTTTGGCAAACCAAGACAGAAAAAAAGGGGGAGGGAGAAAAATAAGAAATTAACACCACATTTAGTCATCTCCATTAAAAATGCAAAATACATGGTGTTTCTGCACCAAGTTCAAACTAGATCTCATTCTGCACAAATCATTTTTACTGCTGTTGCATCAAGGCCCAAAGCATTCTTTAACCCTTCTCAGCCTTCTGAATGAGCTTCTATGGATGAGCCCCTATCAGTAGAAAATGTGAAGAGCCGATCAGCGTGCCTCTTAGCCGGGTGGACGCAGATTGACAGACAAGTTAAGGTGCTCCATTCGTCTGAGTTTCTTCTCTCCAGGCATAACTGGGATCAGTTCTGCAGGCAGCTGAAAAGCTGAGAGCAGAGTGGAGGTGTTAAACTGAAGAACTTATTGACAGTTGTTGCCCTTCCTAGGTCAAAAGCTTACTTGATGAAAATCGTTGCAGCTTAAATCAGTGAAAGAATGGCAGTTGAGTCTCAGGGGAAAAAAAAAAAAAAAAGAAAAAAAAAAAAAACAACACTGCCAGTCTTTTAAGCATGGCTACTAAAACACAGTGAATCTTGGGTATATATTATGGAAATGAGTGAATCACTGTAGTTTGTGTCCACTGAGGATTTTGCCCAGAGAAAAGGCCTCAGGATCTGACTATGTGTTGACACAAAGCAAACAACAGCTTTTTGTTCATATGCGTTGCCAAGAGATGTGTCAGAGAAGCACAGGATCGGGCCCTAAGGTGGACTTCTGCAGTACTCCGCCTATTACTGGCCTCCAGGTAGAGTATGTCCAATTAACACTGACCCATGAGCCCAATTGTTCAAATGTTTTTTTCACCCACCCAGGTGGTAACACGCTAATTTGAATACAGTAATATTGTGAGACAGTGGCAGAATCCTGGCTAAATGTTCACTGGTGCCCCTCATCCATAAGTCCAGTCAATTTATCACAAAAAACAATCAGGTGGGTCAGGCATGACTCACCCTTGGCAAATCCAATGCTGACTGTTCCCAGACATGTTTTTCTCCCTCATGTGCCCAGAAACGTGTCCCAAGAGGATGTATTCCATGTTTTTCCCAGCGACTGAAGTGAGACTGTCAGTTCAGTCAATAGAAAAGTACCCGTCAGTGCACCTCCTCTTGACAATAGAGCTCTGACAGGTGCACTGGAGGAGACTTCTGTCTTCCACACCCCGACAGTCCCCTGTCTTTCCTGTACAAGAGTACAGTTCAGCTGTTAGAGAACTTCTTTATGCTGATAGGCAACAGTACTTAGCTTCTAGTACTTGGGGATCTGTTGCTTAGAGGTCATCGTGGGGTGAAACTGAGCCAGGACTTGCCCATTTTTCTGGGAAGAGATTCAGATCTGACCTTTTCATTTGGCCTTCTTTATAGAAAAGTTTAAGATGTCAGAGAAGCACCATGGCCTTCATATTTCTTCCTTCTTTCCAAAGCAGAGCTAGCAGAGTCTCTTTCAAGGGGCTCTCCGTTTGCTTTTTGGAAGGTAGACATTTAACTTGTTCTTTTTTTAACCACGAGCTAAACTGAAAGCAGGAGAAATTGCTGCCTCAATTAAAAATTAGTAGTAATTTTGTCAGAGAATGAAATGCAGCAAAACCATATCAGTAAATGCTGATTTCATTGTGTAATTAAGTGTAGTATATTGGCCCTATGAAACTTGGCCCATCAGTGCAACCAGGCTAGAGACCCATCTGCTTCACTTGGAGCAGAACTCAGGCCACAAAATATATTAAGAAAAACTGCAGAACTACATTTCCATTCTGGAAGTAGTGCCAGTGTCAAAATATCTACTGAAAACCAAACCACAGGTTCTTTCCATAGCCCTCATTGCTGTTTGTAAAATGTTATTTAAGAAACTGAGCTGAAAAGATGCCCGTGGAGAATTTCAGATGGGAGGTAGGCAGAATCCAAACTAACCAACCACAATTTATTTAAACCAAAATATTTCATTTTAAAGGAAACCATTTTCTCACTTTGCCAGATCCCTTTGCCTACCTCTCAATGTTTTAATACATCCATATCTTAGCAATAAACATTGATAGATAGAAAGAAAACAAATCATGGCTGACAGGATAACACAGTAGCTTCTGCCAACTCATCAAAGGCCATTAAGTGTGCAAACCAGCAGTGATGAATATTCATCAATTGATGAAAGAAGATTTTCCCCCCACAATCAGCAAATTCAGATGCTGCTTTCAGATGCAGAGACTGTTGTTTGTGTGCCAAGATCTATATTTTTCAAAAGTGGGCACTGATCTGCGGAGCGTCTTTTCCAAGTATTCACATGGCTGTCACTGAAGGGGAGGGGTACAGAGCTATCCTGGGGGCTCACAATCTAGCTCAGGAATATGGCTTTGAAGTTGAAAGTCACAGCAGTGCAACTCCAAGAGTATCTTCATGTTGGCACGGACAGCAAACCGGCTGACCAAATGCCTACTGTTGGGTGAGCTGAAGCATCTCTTCAGGTTCCTCTCCCTCCATCGGTTAGAAGGGGACACCCAGCTAGACTAGCCACCTGCAGTTGGGTGTCAGTCTCCACCAATATGCACCCTTCATAACAGCACGTATTTGCGACGGTCCCCCCTTCGAATTTCAGATGTACCTGAAGTGGCTGAAAGGAGCAGGTTCACTGACTGATTTTGGCACATCACCCCACACTTCTGCTTTCGCAGTTCAGGGGAGCTTTGAAAAACCATCTAATCCCACTTGTATAATGCCTGGACCTGCGCTGAAGGCTGGCACTTCCCGGTGTCTTTGCACTGTACCGGCTGTGTGAACTAAGAGTTACAATGCGAGCTTGCAGCCAGGAATATTTTCTGTTGAGTGCTGAGTGCATGTTTAATGCATGCTTAAAAAATGCAACAAGATGGATAGGAAATCACTCTCAGTGGTTCTGAGCTGTTTAGTTTTAAATTAAACACAGCTTTTTCCTGCCGAGACTTGATTTACTTGCTAGACAGGACCGGTAGGCCGCATGCTTCCTAGCCTTTTGGGCAGGCTGGTGTGGGCTGAGGGCATTGAGTAGACAGGGTCCCTTCAGTGCAGCGTCACTGTGCAAGCTGACATCTGCAGCATGCTGTCCTATAAGAAACAGTAATACTGGGACTGTTCCCAGTTCTGAGGCAATCATACCGGCAGAGTGACCTTGACAGCTGGGATGAGCTGGTTTCTTACTGGTCAGCCATGGCAGAAAGCTCACTGACTGGAGAGGCCACGAAGATGAAACCATTGCGAAGGGATGGTCCTTCCAATTCAGAGTAAGCTCTGGTTTGGCATAGTACGTTGCTGAAGTACTGTACGGTAAGCCTGATATTTATTATTAGTAGAATTATAGAGTAATTTTAGCATGCATGAGGCAGCATGATGGAATTACAAGCTCGGAGTCTGCTTATACTGATATTAGTGTTAAACCATCCTGCTGGGTTTCATGGGGACAGGAATACTGCATGAGGTAGTATCTCATCCACTGTGAAAACACTTCTATGACAGGCTGCAGGCATGCTAACCACTGCCCCCAGCACATCTGTACCTCAAATCTGGCCTTCAGAAGACCATACTGAGGTCTGCTCCTCAGCACACCCCAAAAACAGCATCGAGCAGCGGAGCTCAGGCAGCAGGTGGAGGATTGCCCACAGGAAGAGCAGCTGGCAGGGCTGGGGGGAGCAGCTCCCCTGCTTGTATGGTGCTTCAAGGGACTTCCCTGCTCTCTGCATCGTGGGAAGCTGAACCCCCTCCCCTCCTACCAGAGCTGCAGCAAGCCAATGCTGACGCAGGGACTGTCTTGCTGTCAGTTAGGAGTGGTGCATAACCAAAAGATGCAAAGCAAGGTCAAGTATGTTAGTATCCCCACCCGAAAATGTGCAGAGATCAGGAGTCACTGAGCTATCATCCATTAATGGTGAATTTGGAGAAAGATTAAGTTGGAAGTTGTGTCTTATTCTTAATGTTTGCGGTCCATTTTAACTGCTGTTGGGTCCTTTTCTGTCTCTTCCCTACTGAGATTTGGCATGCCTGCAGTGTGACACACACTCATTTAGCAGTACTGGTTGCATGGTCCTTTCACCTGAGCCTTTAGCCTGACTGTGCTGGGTGAACACGGGCAGCCTGGATGTTAATCATAGTATATCCTTTGCCTGTTACATCACTATCCCAATCCACTTGTAAATTACTTCTTTCTAATTCTCCTCCCGTCCCATAAATGCTATATGCAAACACATATTACAGGGTTGTAGAAGCAGCTGGAAACTGACCATTGTCTAAATAACCCACTGAATTTGATCTGTGAGATTATTTTACCAAAGCTAAAAGAGCAGTGTGTGCTTCCTGGTTGCAAATAGTGCATTTGTAAGAGGAAAGGGTGGCTTCAGTGGCACGTGTTCATGTTGGTAGTTAAAAAGGTTCATTGTCAGAACCGCTGTTTTGAGGGTGAACCTGTGGGTGTCTTTACCTCCATGATATTCATGATGGAAGCACTATGCCTCTCTGTCAAGGCTAGGAGCACAGCGTCACCACTGCACATGGTACCAGTACAGTTACACGGCTTGGGGGGCCTCTTCTCTCTTAAACCAGCATAATTCTACTGAAACCTGTGAGGTTGAACTGTAAGGTGTGTGGGACACGGTCAGAGTTTTGTTCTCTGAACAACACTAAACTAGCTAGTGATTTGCAGTACTTGCACTGAAGGAATGGAAAAGAATGAGTAGAGAGACGCAAAGGAGTTTTATCTCAAAAGTCAGGTCTGAGAGTTTGCCAGCCATTATTTACTAATGAGGAGTAACTACTTATATGTGCTAGTTCAGTTTGGTTTGTGCAGTCACAGTGCTCAGGCGTTTAAAATCATGTGTCCAGTTTGAGCTAAGGATAACTTTTGTAACTTCAGGAGCTTAGGAACTGCATGTCCCACCGCGTTACAGGGACAGTCCATAAAGGGAGTGGTGATTGAAACTGAATATGTGCATCTGCAGCCTTCTCAGAAAAATGCAAAAGCAGTCTAAAAAGAGGAATCGGAGAAAGTACTTAATGGCCCAAGAAGTCATTTTTTCCTTCCTGCCTCACACCAGGTGTCCTCTTTCTCTCTCTTCACTGATTGTAATATGATTGTATAGGGCAAACTTTCTATTTTAGACACCTAGTTTAAACAACTGCAGTCAAGTGGCGGTGCAAGGCTCTGGGAGCCAGATTCTGAATTAATTTTGCATAAACAGTGCTTTTGCTAACACTTAAGCGATTTTAAATAAGGGCTCAGCAATAGGGTGCTTGAGTTTCTATGCTGAACCTCCATTGGTTATTGTCAAATCCTCCTTTGCTTGAGCAGAGTGTGAGTGAGATGTATACTGTCTTGGAGTAATTCTTTTTGACTGAAGTAACTCTTTATTTCCAGTGGTCCAATCTCAACAGTCAGGCCACAGTTTGGAAGATGTGTTTGTTATGCCAAAGATCACAGTCATATGGCCAGTGATTTGGCACTGTAGGTTTAAGAGAGTTTAGTTATGTTTGATTTGGTTTTGTGTTTGCCTTTTTTTTTTTTTTAAATCACCTCTCTTGCCATCAGCAAGTATACAGAATCACAGAATCATCTAGGTTGTAAGAGACCTCCAAGAGACCTCCAAGATCACCTAGTCCAACCTCTGACTCAACACTAACAAGTCCTCCACTAAACCATATCACTAAGCTCTACATCTAGATGTCTTTTAAAGACCTCCAGGGATGGTGACTCAACCACTTCCCTGGGCAGCCCATTCCAATGCCTAACAACCCTTTCGGTAAAGAAGTTCCTCCTAATATCCCACTTAAACCTCCCCTGGCACAATTTTAAACTATTCCCCTTCGTCCTGTCACCAGGCACGTGGGAGAATAGGCCAACCCCCACCTCGCTACAGCCTCCTTTCAGGTACCTGTAACATTACTGAAGTTGCAATACCACTTCCAGTATTTCAGTTGCCTAAAGATTCCTCCTTGGGACGCACAGTTTTGCCATGGGTATAAGCCAGAGATTGCTGTTTGCTCTAAATTTCTTTGCTGTGCTCAAATGCACAATTTTCATGTTGCAGCAATGTAAGTTTCTTATAGAGAGAATGAAATGAAAAGTATAGTTAGTGTTGGCATTAATATTGAAATTGTGCATGCATACGTTTATGTACAATATTTTTAGATGTGCATGGCAAATTGGATGCCTCAAACCTCTTAGAAAACAAGACTCTGACATATCTTGTATTTGAGCACTTAAATATAGATACGTACAAAAATCATTCATCTGCTTTTCAAAGTCATTCTTTCCTTACCTGCCAGTAGGCACTTGCTTCTTGTAGTTGCAGACAAGCTGTTTAACGCTGCTTAGGGATGTTTAGTATCTGGGTCCTAAATTCAGTGGAATTTGAAAAGCAAACTCACTTTCCAGTACGTGATGTATTTCAGCTGATACATTTACATTGTGATAATCACACACTTGACTGTCACCCATTGAAAATGTGAATGCCCCATGCTGGAAATAATGTGTGCTAAGCTCCATATAGTAAGGTGTAAGCTCATTTTTCTTATTTCCCTTCTTCAGGTTAGAAACCAAGTCATTCTCCAAATGTGAACCCATATATTTACACACCATGAAAATGTCAAGAAGCTTCTCTTCCACCTGCTGTGCTTTCCCCCACCGGGTGTATGAGGTAAGACAATCTTTGTCTTGGAGAGCATATTTTGGAAAGGACATCTGGGGTCCTGTCTGATGCTGTGGCGCTGGCAAGGGGGTGAGACTGTTATGTTCTTTTGGTTGTGAAAAGCAGCCCAGGCAGGAGGTATGTGAAATCCTCTCAGCTGTGTACAGAGCACCTTGCTGCGCCCTGCTGTACTGGAGGAGTCCTGATGTGCAGTTTCCCTGTCTGCGCCCATGCAGCCTACAGAAGGGTTCCCATGCATGAGAGCACTCGTCTGCCTTCACCTGGGCATGGCACATGTCCCTTCCCAGCCCCAGGCTGCTGGGGACACTTTGGGCAGCCCTGTCTGGGTTTGAGGGTGACAGAGGAGGAAGCAGGATGCCACCAAGATTGGGTGACCCCTGGGAGAGGGGGGCTACACAACCCAGTTACAATCCCTTCCACCTGCCTGCCCTGGATGGTGCAGAGCACAGCCAAGCCCTGAGATATTTGAGGGGAGATGGCTGAGTACACTTTGACTCGGGATTTTTGTTTTGTTGCAATCATGGTGTTTTTCTGCCTTTGGGAGAAGCTGGGTGGAGGTGAAAAGGGAACATCCCACCAGCCTATTCCCCCGCTGCCCTCAGGGACGAAGTTAGTGCTAGTGATTGAATTTCCAGTCACCTCTGTCTCTGCGTGTGCGCATTTTTCTTTGGGTGGTGGTTTCCCCTTTGCTTTGCCTCTCGCAGCCAGAGCCGAACAAGAAGGCGGTGTGATTGGCTGCTGATTACACAGATCAGCCCCGAGAGCCGGGGCTCGTGCTCGCACACACTCGCTCACACACACACTTACGCACACAACACACACCCCACAAAAACTCACCCGGGCTGCGCCCGCACCAGTCGAAGTGGGGAAGGAGCATCCGGCCGCACGGAGAGCAACACCTCCACCTCTCGCCAAAAAACAACCTGCACAGCGAGGGAAATAAACACCTTCACTGCCAGCACTGGGAAGGACGGGCAGTTTATACGGCAGCGCTTTCCTCCACCCCACTTCTTTTTTTTTTTCTTCTTTTTCCTTTTTTTTTTTTTTTTTTTCCTTTTCTTTTTTACCAACAAGAGGAAACCCCGTCTCCGGTTTTGAGCACAGCCCCTTTTCTCTCCCGCTGTCGGGGGCTGAATCTGTCCGAAGCCAACTTCAGCGGGGGTGCCGGTGTCGTGTCGCCCGGTGCCGGACAGAGGGGCGGCTCGGCAGCGGGATGGCGGCTTCGGCCCGCTGGGTGCTGTGCCTGTGCCTGGGCTGGGGCTGCCTGTGCCTGGCTCTGGGGGACGTGCCGAAGGCTCGCCGGGTTGGGCTGCGGCGACGAGCTGCCCTGGCAGGAGCTCAGGGCGGCCGGGCCAGAGCCGCGGCAGGTGACTACAGCCTGGGGCAGCGGCGGCCAGAGCGGCTGCAGCCGGGGGACAAGGTCTCGGAGCACATGCTGCGGCTCTACGACCAGTACAGCGGTGGGCAGGCGGCAGCAGCACGGCCCCAGGACCCGCCGGGGCTGCCCGCTCCCTACCTCCGCCGGGGCAACACGGTGCGCGGCTTTCGCCCGCTGGCTGCAGGTGAGACCCCACTGTGGAGGGGAGGGTGCTCGGTGCGAGAAGAGAGATGAGGACAGCAGCGCTGCCTGCAGCGACACTTGTGTTTTGGGACACGGTGCTCACTTACATTGCCTCGTGTGTTTTAATTACCGGGTTCTCTGCTCAGCTCGGTATGCGGCGTCTCTCCTGGATGATATCTGAGTACCATATGAGGGAAGTGGACTAATTAATATAACCTCTCTGGAGCCTCTTTTTAGCGGTATTTTGCATGCATAGCTTCTGTTGAAATCACGGGTTGATTTGCATGTGAGAGAGCGGTAGCATGTGCTGGCGGTCCTTTAGACTATCTACAGAATAGTTACTTTGAGATGTTGCTGACAGCAGTGGCGATTAGGGGCAGTAGGGAATGAGTTGAGCTCAAGGATAGTCTCTGCATGGCAAGTGCTGTACTTCAGCATCTTTGGCAGCGGCAAGTAGATCTTTGTCCTGGTTACAGACTGCTATGCACAGGTAGACTTCTGAAAACGTGTCACTTTTCACAAAATTATATTTATGGTGGGGGAGACGTGTATAACATAGCAGTATCCCAGAAGAACCATGTCCTAGCAGAAAGAGAAGGCAGCACGGTCTTAGCACTGCATCTCTGGACTCCACTGCTCTGCTCCGTAATGCATCTGACCTCTGTCAGGGCTCAATGGAAATGCCACAACCCTAATGTGACTCTCGCTGTAATAACCTTCCCAAATCCTCTGAATCCTGGAAACTTGCTGTTTGACAACTGTTGGGCCATCCAGAGCAGCCTGCTCTGACAGTCTCTTATTCTTCATCACACCAAAGGGTTGACCCAGCAGTAAAACTGAGTTCTGACTGGGAGTTTGTGACCTATACTGATTCCTTTGTGTCCCAGAAAACTTGCTGAGAGCTGGGTGCCAGACTTTGCTAAGGTTTATTTGGGAGTCATTACTGCTGATTCTTCAAAGGCAACAATGTCTATTATAGGATAGCTCTGCACAGAGATCAAATACCATGAATAATTGAATGGCTTTGGCATGTTAGGATTCTGTGCTACAAACACTCTCCATCATATGTTACCGCAAGTGTTTCTGTCCACAAGAGAGGATTTAGAGGCTAGAGACTTAAATACATTAGTTTCAGAGGATGGATAGGTGGGACTCTCGGTTTGCTGTCCCCATGGAGTTTTTATGTAGAAGGTACTCTCTTGTCTTTCTAAAGTTTTTGAAATATAAATCCAATATATGTTCCTTTGTTCTGAGTTAAGTGCTGCCCTCACTGAAAAAGAGTAAGTTATAATCCAAAACAAAAAAGGGGGAAAGGTATAATCCAAACAGAGCGTATTTTCTCCTTTAAGCATATCTGATTAAAGATATTTATTGTTCTAAACCTAGAAGGCCTTTGGTTGAAATCCCATCTCTGTGGTCTTTCTGATTATATTTATACTCTCACTTGACGTTGGGTGGCAGCAGTCCTATAAACACACTATTCACTAATCCCTTTCCTCCTCCTCCAATACTTTCACAGTTCAAGTGCCAAAGCAATAAATTGGAAGTGGTTATAAGTTTTTTGACACTTTTATAAGTATTTATGCAAAATATTTAACCAATTGGCTGTTGTCTTTCTCTCCCCGTAGGCAGCAGCAGCTCGTTTGTGTGGTTATTGATGGCATATGAGTGCATTTCCGTAAAAAACCTTAGATCAAATGTTCTTTGGGGTGGTGTCAGGGGAATATTAAAAGACTTCTGGTTTCTGGCTTCTTCCTTGCACCCGACTGCAAACGGCACCTCCACAGCATTTTCCTTCTGCAGACGGTTTGTTTCCAGATCTCTGCTTTGACCGCCGGGCTCCTCGGCTGCAGATTTCAGTCTCCCAGTGGCTTCCCCCTGGCCATAACGTGGCCGTACCAGTTGTTAATCAGTTCTGTTGCCCTTACTCCTTCACACATTAGACCCTTCCTGCTGCTAACCCCTTTAGGAGACAGCTTTTGGTCTGTGAGGAGCAGAACTCCCCTAAGAATCCTCCGGTTTCTCCTGCATTTGCAGCAGGAGGCCTTGAAGGAAACTTTTGGTGACTTCATGTGCATTTTGAGCATATATTTCGCAATTTAGCCATGTGTTTTCAGGAGATAAACAACTCCTTTTCCAAAACACACCACTCAAATAGAGCTGTGAAACCTTTCTGTCCATGTTTTTCCCCTAAAGGACAAATTTTGGGGACCCTAAAAGATAGCGTGGTGTGCAATGAGACCAATAACTGGTAGGATTTGTTGAAACTCTTCCCTGTTTCTAGTCCAATGAAAGTGGTGCTGCCTGTCACAGCTGCAGTCTTGCAGGAGACAGGCCCAAAGAAAACCCAAACATGGTTACCGAGAAGAAGTACCTTAACAATGGCACAGTGCAAGTTTTCCTTTCTGTGGCTCAGTCCTCCAAGGGGATAGGGTGAGAGCTTCTACCCTGTGTGGGCACCTCTCAAGTGTCCATCTGATGCTGCCCTGCAATCTCCCACGCACCAGATTTCACAGACAGGCTGGATTATTGGGGGCTTGTTGCTCATTCTGGGATTTTAGGCCTTTGACTTTGATGACCGCTCATGTCCTCTTGTATTCTGGCAAGTTTGTTTTTCATCTCAGAAGTTATCTCAGAACAGAATTGTCCAGTTCGAGTTGCTCAGAAAAATAACCTGCGATGCCCGTGACAAAGCCGTAAAAGCCCCAAGCCCCAAATCCATTTTCAGAGCAGTAAGGATTTACACCATCTACAGAACATGCAGTCCCATCCCAGCACCATTTCTCCTCGCAGACTGAACTGCCTTTGTTTACCTTTACATATTCAGTCAAAGGATGCTCAGCCCGTGATTTCTGGGAAGCTGTGTCAGGCTACAAGGGCAGTGTTGTGGGATATTTATGGGATGGTGCTAGCAGCCCTCGTTTTACTTAGACCAGGCAGCACGGCGAACTCTGCTTAAATAGAAATCCTGAGCCAGAGCCTTCCCCAGTTCTCTGCCTGCAGGTCCCACAGCGGTGGGTGGTTTTCCAACCCTTGTGACTAAAATGGAAGGTGGGGGGAGGACAGGGCAATATGTGAGCTACAGGTGAATGCTTTGACAGTTAGGGCAAGCATAATCTTAAACTGTGAGCGAGTCTGTGCATTGGTTTCTGCACGCGGATCTTCTTTTCTCCTGCCCGTTAGCAAAACCACCGAGTGACCGGCCCTCGGGCCAATACAAATCTGCTTGCCTCCAGTGCTTTCCACAGAGCTGTGCTGATCTGCAGCTTCTGGGGCTTTGGACCTGGAGGAAAGGCACAACCCGGAATAAATGCAGACAGTGGAAAGATAAAAGCCTTGAACGCAAGGCTTTCAGTTTGCTTTTGAAAGTACTTGTAATCATAGCATCGCTAAAGGAACATGTCTTGCAAATGAGTCATTTGAAAAACTCTAACTTTAATTGGAGGGTCCCTCTAATGATGTTATAGTAAAGTTATACAGGCAGAAATTACTTTAAACTCTTTTTTATTGACTGAATTTCAAGTAATTTTAGGTATTACACCTGCCCCTGGGCCAATTTTTGTGGTTTAAGAACTATGTTCTCCTCCTCTTTCAAATGCTTTTCTTTCCTTTGTTGCGGTGTGAAATGCCCACGCAAAGAGGGAAACCAAGTACTGCATGGGGAAGCCAGCGAGTCACCGGCTGCTGTCAGACTGCAAAAATCAGCAGGGGCCCAATGCTAGCCTCCTCAGCGCTGGTAACAGTAAGGTCGTTTGTGACAAGAGCTTTAAAAACATTCAGGCAGAAGACCATGGGGGGGACGACTTGGGGGTTGTTTTTTGTTGAAGCCTTTTTTTTTTTTTTTTTGGTGGGGTAAAGGGAGAGAGGTTCTGTGCCCCTATAAATAAAATGCAATCAACAGCATTCTCCTTAGCATTGTGATACTTTTTAGGCAGAAGGAACTGGGCCCAAATCTGCGAATATGCTAAGGCAAATGGGCAGGATCTGTAGATTTGACCTGTCAGGACCAGACCTGAGATCTGGATTTTCTGGCATCTGTTACCACCTGTCTCACTGTGCTGTTGTCCAAGTGGCTGGACTAGCCTACAGCCCTCAGTCAGTCACAGTTTCTAGAGCACCTACGTTCCAATGTGAAGATTTACGGCCTTGGGAAGACGGTGTGTGCAACTTTGTTTTCATACAGCAGACCTACTTCTACCAACTGAAGCTGAATTATGACTGAGAAGGAGGAGAACCAGCCTTTTGCATTCTCCTTCGCAGCTTTTTGTGTTTTATTGATGCTACCTGCTTGCTTGTTTATTATGTGCTAGTTTTGGATTTGTTGTTGTGTTTAGTTTTCAGACCTGGTCTTTCTGTTTAAAACATGTAGTAGGGAGACGATTTACATGCTGTGCAGCACATTTGTGATGTGCAATGTGCATATTCATGCACTTCATGTCACAAAATAGGCATGTAAGTTAGATCCTAAGTACTGTACCATTACTGCATCTCACAGTTCTTTAAGTTTAATCAAATTGATTAAACTTAAATGAGATTATTTAGCTTTAATCAGAGTGATAGGTTTTTTACTTTTGTGTGTCAAGTTACTAGCTGCTACAACCTTGCCTGCTTTGCTAGAAATAATTAAGCCAGTTTGGCACCAAGCTGTATGCCCTTTAAAAAGGCAGAACGGGATCCTATATTTTTCCTTTGCAAAATACCCAAATCAGTAAGGGGGGAAACAGCAATCAAGTAACAGCAAAGGTTGGAGACAAGAAGAAATCTGGCTTCCAAATCTGTGTTGCAATGCTGAAACTTTTTCCCAGCTCTGAGTGAACTTTCGTAGCTGGCCTATGAACCCATGAAAACAAGGTTTTACAACGGAAACACTGATATGTTCTTAACTGTGCACTGGCACAAGGGCACTACTTTAATATCTCATTTAAATGATGGCTAATGACGACTATATAACTAAACAGCCCTCATTATTGCATCCTTTTTCACCCATGGGATAGATTTGGCAGTCCATAAAAATGTCAGTGCATCCTCTATAAAGGTAAACACACCACATGTTGGTGGATTTGTTCCAGCTTATTGATGCCTGGAAATGCCCCTTGTAACATGAATATGTTCCTGCTGGTGATGTCAGTCTCCACAGACCTACTGCTCTTTCTTAAAATACCTTTTTAATGCCAGTAACAGCAACAGGCAATACAAACAGCTGCAGGTTATTGCAAGAAGGTGAGGAAGCACAGGCCATGCCTCTGAAGACTGAGTACAAGTACTTCAGCTGTAGCACTAGGAGGTGGGTTGGTTGCTGGTCAGAGCTGCAATAACTGCTGGCAGCCCAGTGAGTGAGCACAGCCTGACCTGTATGACAACCACCTGTATGAATACATTAAGGCATTTCTGCTTTGGGCCTGCAGAAAATGTATCTCCCCTTTTCTCCTTCTGTGCGGAGCTCTGTCTGGGTTGTGGGTTTCTTTCAAAATAGGAGAGAACATACAGGTGAGTAGTGATTTGCAGTTGGGCTGAGGAGGCCAATAACTTTGTAGCCTATCCATGTACCTGCCTTTACCTCCCGAGTTATATTCCACAGGAATGCAAGCAATGAGGTGTTCTCGCTGTGAAATACTTTCCTGCCCAGCTCATGGCTGCTGTTCCAAAGCTTTACGTGGTACTGATATGGTGAATGATACTGAAAGCGCGCTGATGCTGTGTCTTACCTGCTGCAATTCATAAGAGCTCTGTCCTGAAGAGCTTGGTCTTCAGAAATTCCTCAGCAGGCTGCCAGTGACATATGGTAATCCCTTTAAGGGGAGCAGAGATTGCCATTAAAGCCTGGCCTTGGAGTATCTGGAAGGCAGCAGTGTATTCCTTGCATGGAGTTCCTTTCATTCCCCATATTTTTCCTTTGCTCCTTTCCTCTTCAATCTCCTTAGACTTCATTACCGGGAAGTTGTTTGTGCTTCCTGTGTAGCACTACAAAAGAGCAAAGCTGCGTTAGTACAACTCTCTTCAAGTAAGTCCTTGAAGACTTAGACAGAAGACTAGCTCAGCTAATGCTGCTCTGACAGAACTCTGCTGCTTGCAGTGCTGGGAAGTAGAAGTGCACCCGCCAAGTTACTGCTATTCAAGTAATACTGGGTTGCAGCTACACCACATTGTGCGCTGCCGTGTATGAGCGCGAGGTTACCAAGCACAGCTGCTCAGAGCTGTGTGACAGAACCTTGCCAGGCAGCAAGGTAGTGGTCCCTGCTGTGGGCTTGCTCCAGTAGCCATCTGCAGTGCAGAGACACTCGTGGCTCTCAGGATCTTCCCAGTATGGCCAGTCCAGGCAGAGGGGGACCTTGTACCCAGCATCCATCTAAAGTGTCATATTTCAGTATGAGATACTTCAAGGAGAACACCGATTGCTGCAACAGACCATTTCACTTCTGGGCAACTAGCACAAAGAGAGTTTCTTCAAATGTTCGGTGTTTTCATTTTTGTTTGATACTGAAAACATAAGAAAAAGGCTATTGCAATGCCATGACCTACCAGAACGCAGGTTTCTGGGCCCGTTTTTCTTCCTTCAACTTGCAAAGCTGACTTCATGCTTCTAGCAACAAAGCTCTCTGTTAGTCTTAGTAGATTTGGTTACCTTTGAGACCTTAAAGCTCTTTTTATAGCAGGCAAACTGGCCAGAGACCTCTACTGGGCTAAGACAGTTCGGGTTTCCCTGCTGGCTGCTAATCTATTGGTGATGGGCCCTATGGTTTGGCTCCCTTCCCCTCTCTGTTTTAAATGGATACTAGCATACTAGGAGGTATTGGTTATAACAACCATCTACAAGTTTCAGGAGTTGCTGAAGCCCTGGTTAGGTTCGGTTTAAGTTTGGGGGGTTACAAATATTAATTACAAAACCTAAGCTTCAGCTCATGTCAGACAGCATAACTAAAGCTGGGTGAGGCTTTCGAAAAGGTTCATGCCTCACAGTAAAATGTTGTTAGATGCTACTCAATACCTCCTGTCCTTGGTTAGCAGCTGAAATTATGTTATTGTGGGGACAGATCCTCAGCAGTTTCTGTTGTCTGGGATTGAGGATGAAGTTTCATTTAAGTCAAATTTAATTTTCCTGAGGAAAAGGTGTGTTTGTAGATATTTTAAAGCTGAATCTTCCTTTATATATCTGTCACTTGTAAGGGTAATTACTGGCCTGCAGTATTCTTATTTGAGAGCAGTGCTCACATCTCAGTCAGGTATCGCTGTATCGCTGTCACACAAAGGATGGATTTGACACAGTGTTTCTAAGCTGTGACAGAAATCCAGGGCACACAGCTGGTTTTTTTTTGAGCTGAGAGCCAGCAAAGCCATAGACATCTGTGCTGGATGCTAATAACCTGCCTGTAGATGATTTTGTGAACTGAATTATCTGAAACCTCTTCAGAATGGTTTGAGCTCAGAGGTCGTTCAGTGAGAAAATAGCACCACCTACTGCAAGTCTTTGGTGTAGTTAAGAGTGGCTTCTGGGGCTTTGCTTTTAATCAAAGTATATATTCCTCCTGTGTCTGTTTCACGCCAGATAGAGTTTCTTTACAAACAAAAGCAGCTTGTTTTGTGTTTCACTACAATATGCCAATTTAGAACAAGCAGTATTTGTTAAATGGAATTCCTATTAAAAATTAAAATCAAAGCTTGTCATTTAACATTAAACAGGGGGTCAAATAATAACTTCTTTAACAGGCATGCATGAGACACCATAAATTCTATTTCCTAAGATTGATATGCATAGTGCTCTGCCAGATTACATATTAAGCTTATAATATTAGTGATTACAAAGCAAGCAGAGGTCAAGTGCACATGTGAGCTTAGTACAAACGTAATGAGTAGCTGGGTTTGGCCTTCATGAATTAAAAAACAAAAAAAAAGAAAAAAAAGTTACCAAAATCAAGGAAAATCCCAAGTATAAGTAATAGCCAGAAACTGGATGGATTTGGTACATTATTTTTCAGATATTAAGAACTTACTTACCAGAACCTTTTGTGATCCACTGTCAGGTTGGGCTTTTTTTCCCCTGTTTCACTGAAAATTCTTTTTTCTCCTAATTTCCTGAAGCAATACGTGTGATGTTCTGGGGAGAAAGGCTCTGTCTTTCTAGTGAGGCTGATTTATCCTCTTTTAATACATTCTTTAGAACATTTATTAGGAAAAAAAAAAAAAAGTTAGAAAAAGAGGTCACTTAGCTGGTTGGGATGGGCAGACAGAGGGAGAATATTGTCATGCACTGGACTCTGTCTGAAAAACAATAGCAGTTATTATATGTCTGTGCCTGGAAGCAAAGATTGTCACCCAAAACATCACCCAGAGCATAAAGCTCACAAAATTTGTGAAAGTTCAGTATTGGAAATTATTTGTTCTCACTTGCTTTGGCAGAGGGCTTAATACAGTGTTTTGAGGATGGAAGAAGAGAGGTTGTTCCTCCCTACTCCACAGGCACATCTTCTGTGCTTCTCATTCCTTGGGATAAAACAATAACTCTTGGAAAACTCTGGAGTTCATAACATCTCTCCAGCCACTAGAGAGGGTTTTGACATGCTATGGTGTCAAAGAAGCATTTAACTCCATCTGCCTCATTTTCCTAATGTGTTGGGTTGTTTCCAGCCCTTTGGGGGGCTGTAGAGCCCCCTTTGCATGACTATATTTGACTTTTC
Source organism: Heteronetta atricapilla (assembly GCA_011075105.1). Lineage (NCBI taxonomy): Eukaryota > Metazoa > Chordata > Aves > Anseriformes > Anatidae > Heteronetta > Heteronetta atricapilla. The sequence continues at coordinate 65,215,966 of CM021734.1, read as the reverse complement.
AATACAGCTTGTTTTTACAGGTCTCGATAACACTTTAACGTTTGGATCTGTATTTCTCCCACTCTGAAGGACAGATGTAACTGCAGTTCAACCAGGAAATCTTACAACAAAAAATAAGCCTCACCTCCAAGCCTTTCTGTCACACCCTGCAGGAGATTAAAGTAGTCAGCCATACGTTTTCACTCCTGTGTTAGGAGTGTGTCTCTGGGTTTGTGCAAGATACCTGTGGTTAAGTTGACTTCTCTAATTTCACAGCTGTGGAAACCCCACTTTCCACCACATCCCTCCTAAATGATACAGTAACACCCTGACCATGAAGATGTATTGTCCTTGGCTTGTTTCTGTCTGCAAAGAGGCTAGTGCGTGCATTTTGCCACCGCTGCCCATCCCTCCTCCCACCCTGCACTGAAAGACAGCTTGGTTTGGCTTTCTTTTGGTTATTAGGGTTGCTATAGTACTGTCCGCTTAGCTCCAGCTACATTAGTAAATATTTTGTTACTGATTTTCATGAAAATTGATGAAATGTCCTAGGGGGAATGACTGAATTTATCCTGTGTAATTGAAGTGACCCTGGTCCAGATTATTCTAGAGGGAAACTTTTGTTGTAATTAGTATCCAACTTAGCCAAAAGGAAGTCAGACAAGTTTGTGTGTTTTTACCCCTTTACACGTTGTGAATTGTCTGTGTCTCCACAGTTGACAACTGAGCCTTAAACATGAAAACAGTGGTTCTAGCCTGGTGTCTCTCCCCGCCGTGTCTTTAGAGGCAAGCTGCATTCCTTCTTTGTGTGCAAGACTGGTGTCAATGCTTGCTTCTGTGCTCAATTCTACCCTTGTGGTTGTGAAGGTCTCTGTGTCATTTATACATACAAAGGAACACTTGAGGGGCCACTAAATTGGTGTTACTGTCATGGAGGAATGGTTAAGGTTGAGAGGAAGCATCCTTTCTAACACAGGATTTCTACTTGTCTTTTGATTTAGTTTTTGAAATATGTAGTACTTCTTCTGCCTGCCCATTTAGCATCCTGATAAATATATGTAGCTATACCAAACATTAAATGTATTTGAGTCCCTCTTTAATAGTCAATGTAGAAGCTGCCACCCAGGCCCCAATGTTCCTATCTTGTAGGTGAAGCCCAGATTATAGAGGGGCAAAGTGGGAGGTGTAAGGGAACCAGCTAGGCTTTTTGGCATTGAGCAGCTCAGTGATCAGAGCTCGAATGGCTTACTTAAAAGCACACTTTAAAGCCTGAGGCAGCAATGAGAATCATTGCCCCATTTCAGTCCAGGCTTTTTTTCTTCCTCACAGCCACATTTAGCCTCTATCACTAAGGAAGCAAATCTTGTCTTTCTAGCAAGGGGGCTCTGGTTCATCAGTATGATTGAAGAGTACAGACAATCCAAAGCCTGGTGAAGCCAGTGGGAGCCTTTCTCCAGCTTCAGCTGCATCTTGGTTAAGGCATGGCTCAGTGCCATTAATGTCCCATTTGTCTTGGAGAGAGAAAGACAAACTTGTAGGCAGGACAGAGCAACGTTACCTAAGGTGTATTTGCAAGGAGGGGAGAATGTTTAGAAAGAGAGAGAGAGAGAGAAGGAGAACAAAACTTTACTATGATATTGCTCAAGTTTCTGGATGATAGATAAAGCCTTCAGTGCATCTCTTATCGACCTGTGTTTCTATGACCTAGTTTGTTTCCTGGAATCAAAGGAGTGGTAGCATGTGTATGAGTTTTTCTGGACTGAGATATATATTACAAGGAAGCCAGACAGAAAGTATGTGATGTTAAGGTCACCAGTTTACCAGCTGGTCATTATTCTGAACAGTGGCCTTAACCTGTTCCCAAAGCACTGCGTGAAAATTTTCCATGCACTTAATGTGTAACCTAGAAAGTAATTGATTTGGTCCTATTGGTTTCCATAACATTTGGAATTGCCCATATTCTTATCCAAGTATTTGTTTTTCTAGGGAGTCCTGGAAGCCAGGAGCTGTATGTTTTTAACTTGACTTCACTCACCAAGTCTGAAAATATCTTGTCAGCTTCACTGTATTACTATATCGGTGATCTGCTGAATGCTAAGTGGAACTGTTCACAATCCAGAGGCTGTTCTCATGGGCACAGAAAACCTGAAATTCAAGTACATCTTTCAGTTTGGACCTTTCCTTCTGTTGGGAACCAGACCCGGAGTCTGGGACGTTTCCTAATAAATGTCTCCAGTGCTTATGGGGATGTCCTTGCCTGGCAGTGGAAGGATATCACTCAGGTCCTGCACGAAGCAAAACAAAACAATGAACTTCTGATCAGTGTCAAAATGGATTTGACAAGCCATCACCCGTGGAAAAGGGCACCTTCTTACTACGAACCTTACATTCTGATATATGCCAATGACTCTGCTATTTCAGAGCCAGAGAGCGTTGTCTCTAGTTTGCAAGGGCACCGTAATCCTCTGACAAGGGTCTTTCCTAGGCCAGAAAACCACGTAAGGAGCAGCAGTGGGAAGCGGCGGCGGAAACGCTCTACAAATGTCCTGTTGCCGTTGCAGAACAATGAGCTTCCAGGAGCTGAGTACCAGTACAATGAGGATGAGAGATGGGAAGACAGAAAATCATACAAAACATTCCAGCCACGTTTGGCAGAGAGGGCAAAGAGTAAGAAAAAGCAGAGGAAGAATCATCACCAGAAGAGCCAGACTCTGCAGTTCGATGAGCAAACCTTGAAGAAGGCGAGGAGGAAGCAGTGGAATGAGCCAAGGTATTGCGCCCGGCGCTATCTCAAGGTGGATTTTGCAGACATTGGCTGGAGCGAGTGGATTATTTCCCCTAAATCCTTTGATGCCTATTACTGCTCGGGGGAATGTCAGTTCCCAATTCCTAAGGTACTGTCTTTACTGATCTTTTTGCACTTTCTATTACTGTGAACTATGCTTTTTTTTTTTTCCTATATGAGTAAAATGCAGCTGGTCCCCTATTATGTATTGGGATATAGTAAATAAGTGGTATCTTTGTCTTGCACTGCCAGGAGTAGTGGTTAAAACAGCTAGTAAAAAAACAGGCTTGTAAAGATAATTTAAAAAATATTACATGGTATTAGTTTTTTTGTCCAGAGCCCAAATTGCCATAAAACATTTCCTGAATAGTGCTAATGATGTGTGAACTTGTTATTAACCTGTTTAATAAACATAATACAGGCCAGACACAGAAAACTGCTTATTGGACAGTAGTAGTTATACCATGAAGAAGTCTCTGCCGCCAGGCCTGCAGTGGGGTCAGTCATTACAGCTTCCTCTAGGAAAAATGTGTGCCTCGTGAGGCATTACTGTCAGAGTGACAGAGAGTATGTGGAGCTACAGGAGCAGTTGGGATGCTCTGCATGTAAGCCAAAGATCCAAATGACTCACTTCTGTGACAGAGTGGATCCAGAAGCAATGGTTCCCGACAGACTGCCTTTTGCAATATCCTCTGCTTTTGAAGAGATTGCATGTGGGTAGCAAGAAGCACCATGACTTTGGTAGATGAAATCAGCTCCTGAAAATCAAATGCCCAATGTCATTATTAGCAGCATGCTTCCCCCTGAAGTCTACCAAGACCTAAAAGTGCGATGCAGTACTGAAGGCTGGCATAAAATGAGGGGTAAACTCAAATAACACCTACAGGAAATTTCAGTGAAGGTAGGGCATCTGGTCTCACTGAAGCCTCATGTTCAAGAGTCCCTATTCCTGATGCTATGAAGCCTTGGCAGTCTGTTTCAAAATTCATGTGGAATCTCAGAGGCTTAAGGAGTCAAGGGAGCCACCCTTTGAAAATGATAGGTGGCGAATTGTACCAAAGGTGATGGAGCTCAAATAAAGCAAGCTAAGGAAAGAGTCTCTGTTTGAAGGAAACGATTTGTCTGACTACCTCAAACTGCAATGGCAGGCTTTCAGGTTTTGGGTCAAATGGGATAACATGAAAGGGAATAGGAAGAGATACAGTCACTACCTGTGCATAAATGGCATTGTGCCTTTAACTTTATTGTTGATGGGAACTGTGCTTTACTCAATGTACAGGTTAGAAATTTTAAAATCCGTGGTCTTGAACTTCTAGCTATAAGGACAGACAAATTTTTCACTGCCCACTGTAACAATCTACTTAAAAGTGGGTTAACATTTCCACATGCAGCTTTTGTTATAAGAACTTTTATCCCAACCATAAAAGAGTGCTGTTTGTACTTCTGTTTAGGAGAAAATGGTACATGACAGTTAAACCAGAAAAGCTAAAGTTCTTTAATTCAAAAGAGTTCACACAAACACAATGTCTTCAGCTGATCCTGGCCTCTAAAATATTCTTCACTTAAAATGAGCTACTTGCTGTGGGCTACCATCAGAGTTGCAAAAGACACAAAGCAAAGCATGAGGTACGGTTCAGACTGTTAGTGATTCTACTGGAGGTCAATTTCAGTCAAGTTCTTCTATTTCTGATGATAATTTAGGACAAGAATGTTTAGTAGCCTCTTAGAAAGGCCTGAAGCTGTCTCATGTTAAGCTCAAAATTATTTAGGTTCCTGTTCCATAAAGTTATCAGCTCTGCCTCTTTCCGTTTTCAGGAGAGTGAATCATAGTTGAGGTGCTTACAAACACCCATGATCTAGCACTTGTTAGAGATCAACCATTTCAGCCCACTCATTAGATGGTTGTGTGTTTGTGTGTGTGTGTGCTTTTTTGGGGGGGGGGGGGGGGGGGGGGTTGTTGTTTTATTTTATTTTTTTTCATTTGGCAGACATAAAATAGGCTTCTACCTTCTGAGGCAGCAATGTCTTTAAGAAAAGCTCTCTTTCAATAGTCAATACATACCATATATTTCAGGGTTAGTGCCTCTTCTGTCTCTATGAGATATAGATCAAACCTAAGAATGCTCGATAAAGTGCATGTTCAAAAACAAGGCTTTCACCAAAACAGTTTTGAAGGTAGTGGTTTTGGAAGCATTTGTTACTGGTCTCTCCCTGCTCCTACTGAAATCTAATCCTACCTTGAACTGCTGGGAAATACCTAATTTAAGACAGAATACAAGTCTAAATACTAATTTTATCCTAAATACTAATTTAAGACAAGAATACAAGAAAGACTTGGAGAGCATGGCTACTCCAGTAGCAAAAAAGCACCAACTATCTTCAGAGAGATACATAAATCACCAGAAACAAAAAGAAGAGTAATAATAAAGAAGCAACATAACAAAAAGTTTCATTTTCTGTATGCAGAGCCTCTTTTAGTACCCACTACCAGAAAATCCCTGACATGCTTCACAAACTCAGGGCTTAATACCCAGAGCAACTTCAAACCTCTGGGGAGAAGGGAAAAAAAAAAAAAAAGAGCTATAAAAATGCTCCTGGCAAGTAAAATGCCCTGAGATGAGTTCAGTAATCAACGGTTCTGAAGAGACAAAGTTAGGTTTAATTGTTGTTTGAACTTCTGTTTGGCACTCTGAGGCATGACAGGGATGTATTAACAGCATGCACAGCTGAAGGATAGTTAACAGATATTGCCTGGGTGAAAGATGAGTTCCATCTTTGAGTCGTCTGTCTTCAGCTAATTCCCCTGACGTATTACACTTTGTATAAATAGATTTCCTGTCATACAGAGCCAAATGTATTTTAGCCAAAATCAGGATATACTTTCCAGCAAATAATAGCATTGGTCTCTGATATGTTGTGTTTTAACCCCATCCACCCAAATAAGTAGACTTGCAGCTACTACTGTCACCATAGCTAAGTCCAGCAGTTTCAAGGGTGTATTCTTCCACCTCCTCTTCACCCCTTCGGTCTGCCTGGGACAAGCATGTACCTACAATCAGAAGTGGTCCCTGTCCTCAAAAATCTTAAAGTAGAAGAAAGGTGAGAAATAAACAGGAGAGATGAGTGGGGAAGTAAACGGAGTTTGAGTGACTTCTCTGACACAGAGTGGGTCTGGTTGCCAAGAGCTAGCCATGTCGTTCAGGCCTACATCACCGTAATCAGGACATCAGTTTTCTTCCTCAAATTCTAACAAAAAGGCCTGGTCTGGCCTATCTGTGCAAAACTCCCTAGACTCGGTTGGGTGAGGAATATAGAATCAGAGCGTTATAGGTACATGGACACCGTGACGATGAGTGCTTGCTGCCATGTACTGCAGAGAGAGAGGTTGTTGAGAGAGCAGGTAACTGAAACCTCACGGTGAGTCTGATTCCCTGGGATCAACTGGCAGATATCTGTCTGTATTAGATTTCAAATTACTCCTTTTGTGTATTTTTTTAATTGCATAAAACAAAATGACCTTGTTTTCCAAGGAAAATGAAAAGCTGAATTAATATAAAGGTGAAGCAAGCATCTTCTAGAGACATGTGTTATTCTTGGGCATACCTAATATCTGGTGTTGCTAATAAGACTGCATTTGCAAAGTGATACTGTAACCATCAGGCAATAACAAACTAATCTGTGCCTATGGGTATATAATGTTCCCTTGCTGAGGGTGAACTCCTAAAGTTGACAACCTGTTTGGTAATTAAGAACAGATGTGTTTATTCCCCCTCCTTCTCCACCTCCAAACTTTCTGGCCCTACCCTTTCCCTGATTTCAATTAGCTGGCTTGACTGCTCTCAGACCCACGTGTGTTGGGCTTGCAGAACACCACGGAGTGTGCAGGCCAGGCAGACCATCTCCCAGGTCAGGAATGAAAGCTCGTAACTGACATCATGTGCGCCGCTCCTAATACGTCTCTAATGAAATTCAACAGGGCACCAAGTCTCCCAAGGATGCATGCAGCTTAGCAGGTGCAGCCTTAGCCACAGCTGTACTTATTCACAGATTTGGCAGTTAGGAGGCGGCTCAGCATTTTTCCCTCCCACTGCTCATTATGGCCTCACCTCCTAAAAGAAAATCTTTGCCTGCTTTTCATTAGCATGTGCTGGACAGAGCGTCGGTGGCCCAGAGGCAGTGGCCTAAACACCCCTTCTTGTGCAGGGCGTAATGCCCATTCAGTGCCCAGAGGGGGGGTGTCAGTTTTCTGAAAAGCACTCACTAAAATATTTAGATATTTTACCTCTTTGCATCTGAGCAGCAGGCCTAGGAAATGCGCTGGGCTCCCAGTGACTTTCGTGGAGAATGCTACACTGGAGCTGAGGAAAGGAACAGGCCTGGATGCTTCTGGAGCTTTCACATCCTTTTACAGAGAGAAATTACAGAAAAAATGTGAATTGTGTACTGATCTAAGACTCTTTAAAAATCCTTATAAACTACTGCTGAGGAACATAGGTACCCTTGAATTAAAAGCAAACAAATGAACAAAAATGTCTTTTTTAATCTGCCAGCTAGATTGAGAGCAATGTGCTTGTAACAATGCTGGGAGATGTATAGCCATTAAGAGGACACTTCTGGAAGTTTTGCTTTTGTATTTTAAGCAGAGCATCACTGCATGTCTCCGTCTCACTCATGTGATAAACTTTGACTGAAACAGCAAAGGGAAAAATGATCAGGGTTTATACAACCTTTGCGTTTAAAATGGACTTGGATCCTGAGTATACATGAGAAAATTCTGAGTCTGTCAGACTGCAAACAAAAGCAAGAGGCACGCAGGGTTGGGCTCATTTGTTGCTCCGCCTTTCTGCATGCAAAATAGGCTCCTCATTAGAAGGAAAAAAAATCAGATTATGTTTAACATGTACCTAAAGAATGGCGGAGTGCTCTCTGGTGAATACTTTCCAATTCTCTGTCAAATGGTTCCAGTTCTCACTTGAGACTGCTTTCAGCAACGTGGTATGGAAAAAGTCAATTCTGATTCATTTCTGTTGGAATTCAATGAACATCTGTCTCTGTGAGAGAGGAAAAATGCAGAGTCATGAGCTATCCCTTCCTAAAAAGGGACAGCTGAACTGGCAGCAGATACCTCTAAGTGTACAAACGTTATGCACAAGCGATTTGACGAGCCGGTACCTCACAGCTATTCCTGTGATTTTTGTGTGCAAGGTCATTAGGACTCGCAGATGAGGTAGGTAGATATCTAAGCCTCAAGACTGATTTATCGCAACACAAATCATCTCTTATCCCAACAAAACCGCAAACTGCAAATTTGGCCCGCCTGATCTTGTTCCATGTATTTCTCAGTGACACCTGACTGAGCACACCTAACCGCGTGCTTCCCAGGTTCTGTGTGCAAGATGAGCTCTAAGATGCATTATTAAAATTTCACTCTTACAAAAATAAGTCTCTGGCTAATATCTGTCTTGTGCATGTTTCATGCTCACGTGCTACAGCTACTTGGATTTGGAAGGGTTTGAGGGTGTTGGCAGTAAATTGTAGGATATTTATTTTTCGCTTTTCTGAATATATTGACTTTTCATTTTGTGAATGAACTCATATTCTATTTGTTTGGTTGGGTTGTTGGGGTGGGTTTTGTTTGTTTGTTTGTTTTGTACACATGTAGTGAAATAACTATTTCACCACTTGGATTTGCTTTTCATTTGTATTAAACCAAAATTTGTTTCAAATTATGTGAGTATCATCCAGAAAACTTAGTCCTTTAGAGCAAAATGTCACCTTAATATAAGGCACAACTGACATGGGATTTGAGGCTCAGTTATTCAGCAGTGTCGCTGGTGATGTATATAACAGATGAGAAGTAATTTGGCATGGAAGAATTAGCAAAACAACCTAACCTTGGAAGACAGCAAACTGAAACAGTTAGCATTGTGACACGAAGTATTTCCATACTCTTCTCCGTATATGTTTTATCCTTTTTTTTTCCCCGATGTACTCATATTCCACCAGCCTGACTTCCCAGCGTAGAAGCTGTATTTATTTTGCTCCCCTAATGAATCAGCCTGCTAACAAGTTGACTGCCTCACTCCCAGCTGTACAAGTTTATGACTAAATTGCAGCCCACATGAAACTTAATTTACATCAGAAGAGACTGCCTTGACCTATAGGTACACCTTGGTGCAAGGTCTGCTGCCTGGGCATTTTCCTGGGAAGGCACGTCCCACCGAGAGCAAGAGGCCCCTGTCCTGGGCAGGATGCTCTAGCTGAAAGCAGTGGAGCAGCAGTGACATCCAGTGGCCACCAGAACCAGGCCAGAGTCTTATTCCCTGCTGGATCGGGGCGTGTATGGTGACAACTGGAAATAGTTGAGTAAAAGACAGATTTTACAGTGAATCGGCCACAGGGCCTTTCTATAAGAAACAAGTTTTGTTCTGGACTATCCAGGTCCCTTTTAACATACGTGAAATTATATTTTCTTCTTTGGTCTTTCTCTTGCAGGCCTTGAAGCCATCCAACCATGCCACCATCCAGAGTATAGTGAGAGCAGTCGGAGTAGTCCCGGGCATTCCTGAGCCTTGCTGTGTTCCGGACAAAATGTCTTCTCTCAGCATCTTGTTCTTCGATGAAAATAAGAATGTGGTTCTTAAGGTGTACCCCAACATGACAGTGGAATCCTGTGCATGCAGATAACATCTCAGAAGACCCTTTTGAAATGCTAAGGTGATCACTTGCTGTTCTGTGAGGTTCCTTTTATGATTTCTACTTTGTTTGCACTGCCAATGCATTTCCTTTGGGGGGGGGGGGGGAGAGGGGGAAGGAAAAAAAAATGAATCTATCCAAACTAAAAGGATGGAAATGACATGGATTCTGAACAGCAGTTCCAAGGAAAGGGACCATGAACTTCCTTCATCTTTGAATTTGACCGAGATGTAACTCATGGCAATGGGGACTGACTGTTTCTGTAGAAATACAGAGATGAAAGAGGAATTTACCGAAGACTCTTCATGATTTTTGAGACTGTCAGAAGGACACACTGATCTATTTTTGTACATGATTTTGGAAACAGCAGTAGCTGTTAATTTTTGTCTCCGTTCTTCTGGTGACTAATGGGGAGGGAGATTAGAAATATACTATTAATCATTTTAAAGCTAAGCTTTCTGCCTTAGGTTACTGAGTAGTGCAGCAAGAAAAAAAATCTGACATTCTAAGAGCCTTAGATAATCCGACTTAGACATGTATTTCCTTGGTATGACATGTCACTGACTGCATGTGTGTATTCATTTTTGTTAACATATTACTAGATGTCAGTGCCCTTGGTGTGAAGAACACAAAACACGTTACTGCTGCGTGTGAAATTGTGGTATCTCAAAAGCAAAGACTTCTCTTTCTTGCCACTGTAGAAACTCAGCAGGCTAAGGGTTTGAAAGTATCACGCTCAGTGAAGTGGCTGGGTGACTTGTTCATAACAAATATTTGAGAACATATTTGCAAATAATCTGTGAGTAAATTATTGTAGTTGATTCCTAACGTGCAATTATTTGGTGCATAACTCTTACCAGTAGACCTTCACTACAGTTATTTTATCTAAACTAGCTCTGGTTGGTGAGGTTTGATTGTCACGTTAGTCAAATAGTAGCTTTTCTTTTTCTCAGTGCTTCTATTCAGAAAATGAAGTTTGCTGTACCTGTTCTGTCAATTTAAGGTTTCTTACTAGCAGGTTTTGCACAACAAAAACACAAAACATGCATTCCACCTGGAAAATGTTTGTGCAAAACTACAAGCAGGGAATAAAAAGTGTTCTAATCAATCATACACATCAGCAAAAAGTTGTATCTGTTACTGGGTCAATGACAGATAAACTTCAGGCTTTGTTTCTAGCAGTGTCCTCTGTAGGAGATGAAGCTTTTTAAAGCACGTCTGGCTGTTAACAACGTTTTAGTTTGTGCTAAGAGTAAACATTGAACCACCTTTTAATAAGTAATCTACATAACTGCCTGTGTGAAGTAGGGTACTTAAAGGGCAAATATTCATAGGGAATAAATTAATTCCCCATGGTCAAGAGAGTTCAGTTCTCTGCTTTGGAGTCAGTGATTCCTTGAAGGTGATAACAGTTTTCCTATGTAAATGCCTTCTTGCAGTTTCTTGACTATTTGAAGCTAATTTAAACAGTCAATGATTGATTTTTGTATTTGGTCAGCAGTGCTATCATGTTTACTAATCTGAGTAATTTGCATGTGCGTAGGTGCGAGAGGCGTGGATGTGGAGCACACAACCTAGGGATCCTTTCAGCCATGACTTTTTAGTGCACAGTCTCTCTGTGGAAGCTGACAGGAGTTCAAAAAAAAGGTGGGGGGGAGTTGCAGGGAGAAAAAGATGAGTCCCAGATGCAAGTTAGGGTTGCAGTCCTTCCCTTATCTTGCTTCAACAGCATACCTGTGCAGTCAGATTTCCCAAAATTACAATCTGATCCTTCTTAATGTCTGCAATTAAGCATCAGTAATTAGCATAACTATTAGATTCGATTGTCCTATGTTAGGATTCCAAGAGCTGTGTAGCAGGATATTGCCTTGAAGAATTAGTTCCCTGGAACTGCAAGAAAAAAGCCTCAATTTTACAGAGCACGTGCCATCTTCATCATATAGGAGCAGAACTGCCATCAAAAGTGAGCCGTAAGTGTGCAGCTGTGTGCATTTAGATCAAGGTTCTTTTGATCCGCTTCCATATGTTGGAGAAAAGTTAGACATTCAGTGTGCAAATCAGCTTGACTTAAAAACTGGAGTAAAAAAGCTGTGCTTTTCTTCTGGCTGAAATGGCAGACAGTTGCAGACAGCAGAGCTTTTCTTCTTTTTCTCCGTCTTGGCGGTGAGAATGAGCCTGTCTGTGCTGCTGAGCTGTGGGGGCCCCGGCCGAGGCTTTCAGGACAGTCGGAAGCAGCGACGTGCACCAGGCTGGCTGTCCCGCGGGGCTCACCTGTGAACCCCCGGCTCTGCTGCAGGGCCTGGTGTCAGGGTGAGGTAGCTGGTGATGAGTAACAGTTTATTGCCAAAATCCTTTCCTTTACAGTAATTTTTGCTGTTCAGTACAGGCTGAATGCTCTCAAAGTGCACGTCTTGTTTTCCATAGAAAGGTGGGCACAGCTCAGCAGCACTTGGGGGCTGGATTTCTCCTCACATCGCCTTGCCTTAGGATGACAGCATGTTCCTGTCTCAGAACAGCACCAGTCTACCTCTTCCCAAACACAGCAGAGAAAGTACCTTGCAGCCTTCTAAATCCTCATGGGATGGGTCCTCACACTGCAAAAGAGACCACTGCCTCTGAGAGTGGCAGTCAGTCCCCCAGGGAATGTTGTCCAAGCCCCAGTGTCCCGTTTGCAGAGGGAGGGAGCATTTGGAGCCGCTGGCTCTTGGGCAGAAGGCCAGGACTGGGCTCAGCTGGGTGTGTGAACCGTGCCTGGCACAAGCAGTCCCAGGCACTGGGCTCCGCAGAGGTCAGACGCACCTGGGCCCACCCCTTGGATGGCAGGAGTTTCCCAAATCAGAAGAGGGTGTTGGCAGCCAAGCTTCCTGGCTCGTGTACTCCAAAACAGAGGCGCTACCTACGTACAGGAGTTTCTCCAGCGCAGCAGTGCTCTGAGTCACTCTTTGGGACTGAAGATGAGTTCAAGACTATAGGCAATGCTTTACACTGCTGTTACAAGGCAGCCTGGAGTTGACCTGAAAAGCATCACCTGAAAAGGAGCATCAATATGCTGTGCTTGGTTTTCACTGGGGTAAATCCAGTCTTTGCCATTAACCGTGTCATGTAGAACAAGTACGATCTTCCAAGTAAAATTTGATCTGCCTCTTCCAACTTTATACTGAGTGTTATCTTCAATTAACTATGTACGTGAGACATTTTATGCACAGGATTTGTTTTTGCGTTTTTATTTTTACATGCAACTTTCTAAGTAAAGCCATGTCTAGCATCAGTAATGTACTAATCACATAAGCGACGATTTCTGTATATAACTTTGTATTACTAGGGTCTTCAGAATAACTTCCAGCTAATGTTATTAATCACCAGTTTAGTCTTAAATCAGCATGGGGGGCTTTTGCCACCTGTTGTTTTTTTGAAATAGTATTAATTGATAAATGATTCTGCTTCCCATCTAATTATATAGTATCTAATGCCTGCGCGTTATTTTTATGGCTGGCTCAAAAGATGCCAAGAGAATGTCTTGAGCTCCTCAAACTCTCTCCTCAGATGGGCTGTCCTGAAAGATTCAGCCCTGCCTCAGTCTCTGGGAGCAAAGCCCCCCGTGAGGAGCAGACTGTGAGCAAACCTCTGCAGAAAGCTCTTGAAAATCCCAATCTTTGAGGCTGAATACAGAATCTGGCAGTAAGTGTGCAGAACACGGGGTGCAAAATAAAACGTATTCACCCTGCAGTGGGATACCTGGACCCAGGAGAGTTGTCCATTGGAACCAGAGACACAGGGTTACAAAGTGGGCAACATTTTTTCATTTGTTTGGGGACCCCAAGCTTGCAAGGAGCCGAGTACGTTTCATGATGTGCCATGCACCCCTGGGGTTGTGAATCCCTCTGCTCCAGTGCTGGACCAGTCCAAAAGCTTATAGGATATTCATCTCCAAGGAGATGCTCAGTGGTTTGCAGGAGACTGACATTTTGCTTAGCAACCCATTTCTCCTTGTAAAAACAGCCTTTGTAAATGATTTTTGTTTAAAAGTTAATGTTTGTACAGACAATGTCAATTAAAAAAAATTAAAATTACAAAAAAAAAGTTATTTTGTATATGGAAAGAAACTTTACAGATACTTTTAATTTATTTTATATCTGTGGCCATCCTGTCCTTTTCATATTTTCCTCCCAATGCTCTTTAAACAATACATTTTTCACTGTCGTTGCAAAGGTGAAATGCTGGGACTGTGGGCAAGTTCACAAGGACAGGTTGCAGCAACACTGTGAAGGGCATGTTTCACTACTGATGTATAAGCTTGCCTAATTTGTATTTGTTTCCTTTCAGTAATGGGAAACTTTCACTATGAACTCTGGAGAAAATATAAAATAAAATCACTTTTTACATGAAAACTCACTTGTTCTGTGTTGTACCCAGGTCTTTCCAAGAACCCTGAAGTTTTCCTTGCCTTCTGCGTTCAGCACTCCGGATATGCATACATCTCAAGTGCTCGTTTGCAAAGGCAATCCAAACAGAGATTGTGTTTATAGAGCAAAGTACATAGTGGCCGGGGAGTGAGTACTATGGATTCAGTTAAAGGTTAGCTAGCATGACAGTAATAAGCTACAAAGGTTATTGGACCTGATCCAAGGCCCAAAGGTATCAGTGGGTTTCTGTCCATTGGCTTCACCGAGTTTTGACTCCAGCCTACAAAAATAGTGCAGAAATTGTGGTGACACCCTGCAATTTATCAGAAGAATGAGACCATCCTAATTGCTCTCTTGGTGTGGACAGAACCTGAGGCTGTTGTGTTAAAACCATGGGGGGAAGTAATTCCTGTAACTGCATACAGCACACTGCTATGAAAGTTTGGAGGTCCCAGCAGGATGCATTTCTGACTTCCCCCCAGAGAAGGAGGGTGGTGGTGGGCTAGTTACGGTGTTGTCCTTCTTGAGTTGGCCGCACAGGAGGCAGCAGGTAAGAAGCTCCTGGGCTATGCCCATTGTGTGGATGCCTGTCTCTGCCTCTCCTACTGAATGAAGTTAGAGAAAGTGGGGGGAGGCTCAGTAGTTCCACAAAAGCAAATGAGAGCAGACAGCTGATCACTGCTCCCCTGGAAATGCATGCAAAGGGAAGAGAGGGCTCCGGTCTCCTCTGTCCCCAGGAAGCAAGGAGAGTTTTCTTGTTACCGGTTCTGTTCTCTGGGCAGCTGGGAGGTGTCCCCAGGTTACAGTAACAGGAGAACCCACATGTCCGCTCCAATACAAGACATTTGGCTTCAGTAACAGAAACGTCTTAGTACAAAACTATGGAAAAGAAACTCTGGAAAGAAACCAAAACCATGGTATGCACGGCACAACTCCCTGCACGGCACAACTTGGCCTAGCAAGAGCACCCTGCTCTAAATGCTGCAGGTCAGGCACACCAAGGGCCATGCTTGGCCTCTCGCCCTCTCCTGGGAAGGGGGAGGTACATTCAGATTAGATACAAGAAAAATTCTTCCCTGTGAGGGTGGTGAGGCACTGGCACAGGCTGCCCCGAAGGGCTGTGGATGCCCCATCCCTGGAAATGTTCAAGGCCAGGCTGGATGGGGCTTTAAGCAACCTGGTCTGGTGGGAGGTGTTGCTGCCCATGGCAGGGGGCTGGAGCTAGATGGGCTTTAATGTCCCTTCCAGCCCAAACCATGCTGTGATTTGGTAATTTACTTCCCTAGTGACTTACTAGGTAATTAAGCAGCCATGCCTGCTGCTATCAGCCCAATAATTTAATTGGAATATTCATTCTGGCTTTTGATGTAGCTGGCCAGCAGCCTTGGTAAGGGTAATGGCTTTTGGCTCTGCAAAGAACATCAGATAAGCTTTAAAAAATTACATTTGCCACTTCTCAGCTGCTGTGCATCAATGAAATACTGGCTAAGGGAGGTCAGCCACAGTTTACCCTTGACTTGTGTGGACCAGGAGCTCACCTTATTCCAGTAGCTTTGCGCCAGCTCCCACCAACCAGCCCAAAGTCCCCGTGTATCAGAAGTCCCAAGATCTAACATTGAGGAGTTCTGCAAAAGGATGCACTTGAACACTGAGGGAAATCTTGCTGATATCTTGCTATCCCCCAAACAGATTGTCAGGCAACATTAGTGGGGCAAACAAGGAATTACAGGTTTGGAAGAAAATAATTAGCCACCTTGTTGCTGCTGTGCAGGCTAATTTACTCTGAAACTGTAACTCTCTGTCTAGCGTGAATTTGTGCACAATGTAAAGAATCAGGCTGTACTCTAATCTCTGATTACAAGAAGGAAACAAGAAAGGGGACTCTGATTCACAAAGTGAAAAGATGCTTTTGACTGCTTCCCCACTGGCCCAGTCCCGCCAGGAACGCTGCATGGTCTAAAGGTCTCCCACCTCAAGGTGACCGAGGTTCACAAACCACAAGGAGGTTGGATGGTTCAAGAAAGACGGGTTGTGACTTTCAGGATTACAAGTGCATGTGCTCACAACATAAGTCTGAAGGAGAATTCACCTCAGGCATGGCCACACTGCTCATCCTTCCCAGTTAGCCCACAGTCTGCATGCAAGCAGGTGTTCGGGGCCTTAAGGATTAGCATTTGTGTCCAAGCTTTGCAGGTGTGCCTCAACTGCAGCCCAGGGAGCTGCTCCAGGCTTCCCTTGGGTTTTGATCACTGTCTGCTAGAGGGATGTTAGTTATTGCTGAGGAGAGGCCAAAAGCTCCTGGTAAAATCCAACTCCATCACGACACAGAACAAAAAGAAAGCATTCTTGCACACGAGAGTACCCAAGCATGGGGTTGTCCTCACAAATCAAGTTTTCCATTTAAATACACTTTCTCCTTTTGAGCAAAGCTCATGTCTTTTATCTGCTTACTTTCAAGAGGCAGTCTTTTACCCATAAAGTTAATTTTGATCTTACCTCTTGCGAGAAGGTGACGTGTTTCAAAGGATGCAGAGAAATAGGACTTTGATGTATGAAGCTTGCAGAAAAGATCACTTTTTTCTTGCCATGTGGAATTTTCATGAGGTCTTTATGAAAAGATGCTTCCCTCTTTTCAGCATCATATTTCACTTTGAGGTTCTTTTACTGCAACACAGATCAGAGGATCCCTTTCTCATAAATGAGACTTTTTAGTGAGCCCCAGGTTATCCCAGTTTCCAAGGGAATTGGAAACATGATAGTGAATAGAGAGCTGGATCTAATTTAAGAACAGGTTTTTTAAGCTTTCCACAATGTTGAATTTTTGTCATTAATTTCACCTCTTCGTGTCTGCTCTCTGCACAACCTCCTCCTTGCTTTCCACCTTTGGAAGGAATTGTCTCATTTTACTCACGCTGCATTCTATGTCATGATTACTGCCTCCCCTCTGCCCTAAAACTGTACCATGCAGAAACTGTTAACCATAATGTAGTGTCAATCCATTTTCCTTGGCTTTTCATCTCAAAAGATCGTACACACTTAGAAACCACCACAACCATCTAAACCATTTATCTGAGCATGGCCGTGCAGCCACTTAAGCAGTGAGAAATGAAACTGCATGTTCAATAAGAGACAACCAGGTATGTGCATCTGAGGCTCTTGATTTATTCCTGCTCATTTAGCCCTAGTTTAAGAAGTAAAGAAGCAAATCTCAATGCTCACTTCCATGCCAGGAGGAAAGATAGTTGTCCTACAACACTCAGCCATAGAGAACTCAAGGAGACAAAGTGCCATTGTTGTGCCACCTTGCAAGAAATGAGAAGGGAGGATGACTTTATGGCAGCCTGCTTCCATACAGCTGAGAAGACTGGCTTCAATTTTCTGAGCTTTCCCGCACTTTCTATTGTCTGAAGGAAGGCAGATCATTGAACTGTCAGAGGTGTCTAAACACAAACCTATACACAGGTCTCCAGGGGAAAGCAAAATTCACCAGGGGCCTTAAATCTCTCAAGACTTCAGCTCCAACTTTGTGTCAAATAAAGATAAAAATCCTTCACTCTGCCACAAATCCCTCGGGGAGCGCAGCAGGGGAAAGCCACGGCTGTTCAGAGACAGCTTATTGAGACTGTGAGTAAAAGAGGAGCTCGGCTGCTTTTCACTGCAAATGAGAGCTCTGAAATCCTGACTAGCCTCTGAGTGCTGGTGGCAGAATGGAAAGGACACAAGAACCTATCCTAGTTCATTTCCTTGCCAAGATGCAGACCTGACCTTAGGCTTGAAAGATGGGGACTAATCTGGGAGCGAGGAAGGCAATGTTTCCTCACACAACCCCGGTATCTGGGTGAGAGTCACGGAGAGGGGACTGTACCAGAAACCCAATCACATTTCACTCACAGCAGAGCACAGCGTGCACATCTACTTGGTGCTGCTTCCCCCAGCCAGGAGTAGGTTGCCAGGACACTGTTGTTGCCTCCAGAAGGAACAGACAGCCTCAGGAGAGAGACAGCCCCTGCTGGACAGGAAAACACCCCTATCTGCACAGTCACAGTGGCTCTCTGAGGCTAGGAGGGTGTAAGAGCAACCTCAACAGCCCCAAGCAGTGTTTTTAATGCCAGCAGGCACAGGGGAAAAGAGGCCAAACTCACGAGGTACAGGTGTGTTCATAGTCAGCAATTCTTAAACAGTGACAAGCTTCTTCCCAAACACTTTCCAGCTTCTTTTAATAGAAGCATAATTTAGTTTTGGGGCCCAAGAGAAGTTTCTTCTGAAGTCATCCAACCACATTTATGCCTGGAGGGGGAAGAAAGAAAATGAGATGCTTCTAAGCGAGCCTGTGCTGGGTCACTCCTGTGTCTGTTCCACACACCCTTGAGGAGAC
Organism: Heteronetta atricapilla; assembly: GCA_011075105.1. Lineage (NCBI taxonomy): Eukaryota > Metazoa > Chordata > Aves > Anseriformes > Anatidae > Heteronetta > Heteronetta atricapilla. The sequence goes on along the minus strand of CM021734.1, from coordinate 65,197,728 downwards.
ATCTAGCTCCTGTTTCCAGGTCCTTCTCACAGAAGACAGGGTGAGTGTTGTCTGAGGCATGTGTTCCACCTCCTTGTATGCTGCAGACAAGATCCGTGCTGGCACTGGTAAGTGAATGGCAAAGGAGGGGAGTAAAGCTGGTGGGGGCTGAACAGGAGTAACTAAGAAAAATCCCAACAGAAATCCCAAACTCCTTGCAGGGACGCCAACCAAATGAGGGCAGTACCTGGACTGTCTGACAACTTGGTGGCCAGCCTCCTGCTTCTCCACGAGCCCTGAAGGGGCAGCTCTGAGGCTGTGATGAAAATTCATCACTTGCACAGAAAACTAGACGTAAGTAGCAGACACCTCACAATTTGCTCTTTGATTCTGCTGTCTGTGTGTCTGTCCTGAGTGCTTACCTGTATCTCTGCTCCAGTGAGGGTTATGGGGAAAGGCTCTTCCATCTACCCAGCCCTGGATGAGTTCTTTAGTGGCAAAAGTCCTGCACCAAAAAAAAAGGTGGGGGGGGAACACAGTTAGATTTGGGTGTGTTAGTGCCCTGTGGTAAGGGGAAGAATGGTGGAAAAATGGTGTACAGGAATTTTGAGGAGAGAATGAATTCAAAGAGATAGTAACAAGAAATCTGTAGCAGACCCAAAAAATTAATGTCAAATTCCATTTTCCACTGACCCCATTTTTTTTTTTTTTTAAAAAAAGTGCAATTTGCAGCACTAAGCACAGTGTAGTGATCTTAACTGATTCCTTGCAATCTCTTGCCAGCTCTGGCACACTGTTAAGCCCTCGCCTAGCCTTTGTTTCTCTTTTTTTATGACAGTGTAACTTCATTGACTCTGAGCTGGTGTCTGAAGTACTTCTGTGTTAAAGACATCTTGACTTAATTCAAAACATGTTTATGTTGCATTGACTCAGCTTCTTTTTCTTCATCTTACAGGTCCTGTGCATACAGTCCCAGAAATGAAGTGAGCTGAAGTACATGGGACCTGTATAAATAGGAAAGGGTTTGAGAAAAATATTCAGTAGCAAATGCAGTTTGTCTGTAGTAGTTTGTATAGTTTGTCTGCATCCGAGCAAGAGACTGAGCTGCACAAAAAGTGGCTCTGTCCCCGGGACAGCCTCTCCTCTCTGTCTCGTCTGTAGTATGTGGGCGACAAGCACAATTCGGAATGAAGAATCTGGACTGCTGTAAGGAATGTCATTACAAAAAGAGAATGTATTGATCTGTCAGTTTATTTATCTAAACTTTGAGTTAAAGAATCTGTATAATTGCTTTGTAAACAACTGAAATGCTACATATAAATCTATCTAATTGCTGACTTCCTTAAATCTATCATATTGTTTTTCTTTCTGCATTTAAAAACTATTTAAGTTCTTATGTATAAAATGGGAAAAGATTATAAATAGAAAAATGCTATCAAAATGATGGGATATGGTTTCTTCAGGAGTGGTTTATGACAAAAATTGCTGTGAGACGTGTGCCCATGCATATATGTGCATGGGCACATTATGCACTAAACATTATATATATATATAATATAATTAATTAATATAAACATTATATATATATAATGTTTAGTGTTCCTCTAGTCCCTGAAAAGAAAGTCTGCTTTTTGATACTGCTAAGTAGTACTGGCTTGAGGTGCCCATAGTCCGCTCCCTCTTCAACAGTGCATAGCTGTTAACATCCTCCACAGACTTAGCTAGCTGCAGGTTTCCAGCACAGCTTGCAGTGAGGCAGGGAAACAAAGCCAGCTGAACACAGCTTCGCTCCAGCCTTCATTAAATTCAGTGGAATGTATTCCTCTGCCTTTGCTAGGACTGAACGTCAAACAGTTTAAACTGACTCGCAGGCAGCTTGTACAGACAGCTGCTGCAGCTCAGCTCCTGTTTTACTGCACGGCCACCAGCTCTGGCCGCCGCTTTGCGCGGGCTCCTCGTCCATGCAGCCTGCAGGCTGGCTGCGTTGGTGCCTCAGGAGCAGACCGAGTCAGCTTCTTCGCTGTCTTTGGGATATTCCTGCCACATGTGCATAGCAAACAGTGAGAACAGTTCCCGTGAGATTCTCACTGGGAAATGGGGACCTCATCAGTGAGGACAAAAGCCAAGCAAGATACCAAAACACTGCTATAGACCATAAAATCAGGTTAAAAACCTCCCTTTTTAAAGTGCCTTATTTTCTTGTCTACCACGTTTCATAGAATTACAGAATCATTCTAACTGGAAGAGATCTCTAGGATGATTTTGTCCAACCTTGAACCTAATACTGAGGAGGCCACGATTGAACCATGCTGCTACGTTCTACATCTGCACGCTTCCTGCAGGTCTCCAGGGGTGGTGGTCGCTTCCCTGGGCAGCCTATTGCAATGCTGCACAGCCCCTTCAGTAAGGAAATTTCACCTGGTATCCAAGTAGGCTGTAAATATAACTGGGACATATTCACAGAAGAGAAATCTGAGAAGTCGGTGTTTGTGCCGCTCGCCCCGCGCCTCCCCGGGGGGCTCTGCCTGACCTCTGCCAGGCGGCTCGGCCTTCGCGGCTCCTCTCCCTGCGAGCCCCTTTCGTGCGTGGGGTCCCAAGGCTGGCTCGGGGAAACAGTGTGGTGGGGTCCCAAGGCCGGCTTTGCCTCGGGGAAGCAGTGTCGTGGGGCGAGGGCTTCCCTCTTGTGGTGAAAAGCAGACATTAATCCAGAGAGCCGGGTGGACAGGGAACAAGGAATGGATGCCCACGGGCAAAAACACACCCGCATTGCACCAACAGCCAGCGGGGGCACCGTTTCCAGAGCCTGCTCCTGGCACGTTTTCACTGAACCCAGCCGCAGCGGCTCGCAGTGCAGGGGGACGCCGCAGGGGACAGAGCTGCTGCCCGCTGGGGACAACAGGGAGCGAGCTGAACCCAGGCAGCCGGCCTGGGCCGAGGGTGGGCCAGGTGACCCCAGGGGCCTTTTCCACCCTTAATGGCTCCGCGATGTTATTATGACTCTAAGGGGAGCTGCGGAGGAGGTAAGCATGGGGCTCTGCCCGGCAGGCTGCTTGGGGACAGCCATTCAGGGCATCTCGGGGAGCCGGGGGCAGGTCGGCAGCCCTAAACGCTTCCAGCATAAAGAATGTGTGAGGGGTTCCATGTTTCAGGAATTTTCTGCCGTTCTGTCTGTCAAGCTGTGTCACCACGTGGCACCCAGCTGAGGGGCAGCTGGAGCACAGGGCAGGAAGAGGAGGTGACTGACAGACTGCAGCTCCTTGAAGCCAGGAGGCTTGGTGAGGCCCAGCTGTGTGCTGTAACGCTCGGTTACAGGAACGAACCTCCTGGGACAGTGTATCTTAGTGCTCTGTATGCCGGGCTTCTTAGACTGCCTTCAGAAACATCCCAGTTTCTTCTGGTCAGGGTACAGTGCATCAGATCATCCTTTCAGTTCCTAGGAAAGAGCTGTGAGTGTTTGACCTCAGATCAAGGTGCTGTTCATCCAGCTCCATGCCCATTTCCCATTGCAGATTGGGGACCGCGGTGGTTTGTTGGGAAGTGACATGGGAAAAGGTCTGTGACAGCACCAGGGCCAAACCAGACAGCCCCGCCTGGCTGCTCCGCGTGTGGTGGTGGCAGCGATGAGAAAAGCAGGACGATGCAGCAGGATCCCCTCTCCCCAGCCAGGCGGCTGGGCCAGCCTGTCCTGCGCGGCCATGGCTGCTCTTGTAGCTCCAGGGATGAGGATGGAGAACCAGGAGCTGGTGACGTGCCTCTGCTGGCGGACAGGGCAGCTGCAGAGCCTGGCTCTGCAGGGCTGTGTCCTGGGAAGGCTGCTGGGGCTCTCACATCCACCAGGCTCCTCGGTCCCAGCTCAGTCCCTGAAGGTTCTTTGGTCTCAAGTGTGACTGATCCAGGTAAGTCAGGAGCTGAGTGCTTTCCTTCAGTGATGCAGCCACAGTTGAAGAATCTGTGTTGGAAAGACAGATACAGATTGTAGGGAACCATTGCAGAGGGGCTGTGGAAAAGAGCAGGGAGATGTTATGAGGGGTAAACTGAGGTGAGGGTGGTTGCTGGCTGGATGTGGTCAGAGTGACGATAGATAATGAGGAAGAGGTAAAAGGGAGCTCAGGTAAGAATAAGAAATACTAGGAGGCTTTTGGAGTTGAATGGAAGTGGCAGTGCCTGCAGAGCAGGCTGAAAAATATAGCCAGTTCTGAGAGGTTATGAAGGCTCGATGTTCTAGATGTGTAAGGGCGTCCTAACTGCAAGGATCAGACATCATTGTGCTGTGTGCAGCTGCTGAGAGCTATCCAGGAATAAAAAGGGGTGGTGGTACTCAGTTAGGAGAGGCTCAGCTTTTGGGCTGACTGCCTGTGCAGGATATCAGCTGTCAGGGAGGTGGGGGAAGAAGGACTGGATGGCAGAAACCTTTCTTAACAGGTATGTGACAAAAATTTGTTTATAATTTGAAGTTGCTTTGTGTTAGTCCTGTCAATGTGGTGTGGTCTTTATGTCCTTAGGGTTCTTAAACTGCACTGATATGAGTTGAGATCCAGATGTTACTGTTTGATCCTATTTTGAGAAGAGACAAGCACAATGTTGTGCTTAAGTACAGTACAATGACAAAAAAAACTTGTTTCCCCACCTCATCCCCATATTAGTAAGTGAAACAAGGGACAAACTGCTCCTTAAAAAGTTAAAAGAAAACTTCATTATGTTAATGTGGTCAGAAACACAAAACACTTGCAGTGAGTTCAAGTATTTTCAGGTGAGTCCCTAACAGACTTGGCAGACCTGAGCCATGGGGATGATGAATATGAAAGTTTACTTTGTAATTTGAGTCTATGAATATATAAAATTCACTAGTTAAGAGGCTACTTTTTGCCTAGCATTGCTTATGGCACTTTTAGAGAGCCAAAAAGCATGAGTGTTTCTTGATGAGCTCTTTTTTCTGTTGTGTTCGTTTGATGCCTTCATAATTCAGAACAGGGTGACTTATTACTCTTCATAACATCTGTGGAGTTCAGACCTACATCTAAGGGTCTCTAGGGTCTTTGACCAATTTTTGTGTTATAGGCATGTGAATACTTCTGGTCTTTGATCAGAAGATTGTTTTATGTGAGGCATGTGTGTTAATAAGTGTTACCTTGTGGAGAGAAAGGTAAGACTGCTACCCAGAATAAGCTCTGTATATCAAGAAAATGGTATAATCTTTACTAAATCTGATTACTTGTTGGTCATGGCCAGTAGTAGCTTTAGTTCTTAAAAGAATTAACAAGATTTAACAAGGTTGGTCTTCCTGTATCTGAAGAACACGGTGGTATTTGCTAAATGATCTTGCTGATTTACAAGTTGTTGGATTAACGCTTGCCTCTTTCCCTTTTCCTAGAGGATGATCTGACTTGTCTTCCAAGCAAGAGAAAATCCCAGTTGCTGCTGCCTGTGCTGCTTTACTGCTTAACTTTTCGTAGGTCACTGAAACCTTGACATATACCTCTGGAGACTTAGCCAGTCCTGCGTGTAGCTACTGTCAGTGTCAGAAGGTGAAGCGTGTAACTTGGCAGACATTAGCCTGTTTAAATTTTATACAAAATGAAATGTCTGATTTTGCAGCCTTGTGACAATGGATTTGCAAAATTGGCAGAGCTGTTGTGTTTAAATACCAATGGGGGCTACAGCCAAGGCATGCAGCAGCAAAGCCTAAATCCTGAAAAACCTGGTTCTTAACCCAAAGAAGAAGGAAAAGACCAAATGTGCTAAGATGACCCCCCTTTTTTTTGGTGCAGGATTCTCATTTTGAGTACTTATTCCTGTCTTTGGCATACTATAGTTAAAAGCTCTTCCAGGAAAGGTTTTTCTCAGGCTCCATTTTTTCGGTCCCCCGAGCAAACCTTTCCCATTATACCCCTGTCCCCTGTGCAGCTGGGTTCTGCCAGTTCCTGAGCACAGTGCAGACTGCACAAGGGGACACCTTCCTGCAGGGTCTGGAGGTGGAGGAAGGCTCCCCAGCTCAGTGTCCGGCTGTGGCTCTTGTTGTGGTTCAGGTGGGCCTGGTAATGTCTGGGTAGAGCTGAGGAGCGTGGTAAGGTGTTGATCACACCTGCCTCTCTTCAGAGGGCTCATGGGTGAGCCAAACACAGCTGCTCCCAAGCTGGTGCCTACACAGCCTGCATATGGAGTCTTTATCTTCAGTGGCAGGTTATCTGAACATTTGTAGAAATGTTCTTTGTGTGCACTTGTGTTGAGGGCAAGGGCTCCACTGATGGGGGGGCTGTGAGTGTTTTGGGATGCAGGGGAGAGGTGACAGTTTTGTTATTTTGATTTAGTCTGGGTTAGTTTTGCCTTGGTGGCTGCTGCTTCTATTTTTATTGCCCATTATTCTCTAGTTTGCTCCCAGCTGTACCTGCTGCAGGCCCTGTGCTCTCCCTAAGGTGGTTATGGTGCACCTGCACATGTGGATTTGATAAGGAGCTCTTGCAGTGATAAAAAGTGTTGATAGGTCAAAGCTGCAGTGGTAAAATTAATTGTTCAGAGACTTGGAGTCTCAAGGCACCCATAAAAGCAGTGTAATGCACTGTATGGAGTACCACCTGTGTGTAGCAGCTGTCTCAACAACTTTGCTGACACAGAAAAAAAAAAAAAGGTGATGCTCAAGAGATTTTATTTGGGCTAAAGACATGTTCTCTGGAGGCTTTGTTTTTCACTTAATTGAAAACAGCTACAGTACTGCTGCCAAGTAAGTGATTAAGGGCCAGCCTTGCTCAGAGGGCCCCATGCCTTGAAACCATGAACCCCTGCTGATCATTTCTCAACTTCTTAGACCTGAGTATCAGGTTCCGCTTACCAAATAAAATAGTAGTGAACAGGAGGATCACTGAGGTGACCACTTTTGGGGCCTCATCCAAGGAATTGTCACTGGACTTTTCTTCAGAAATCTTCTTGGAACCAGAAGAGACCTCGCCTCTTCCAAAGGCAGCGTAGCTGCTGGAAGACATCTCCTTGTGCTGGTGGAGCATTACCTTCATCACAGGCCTCGTGTGAGTAGATTTACTGACAGCTTTACACGAGCAGAGTGATGGGGTACTGGCCTGGAGGAAGCAGGGGTGTGGTTTTATGTATCTGAGGACTATTTTACTGTGATTAGCAGTATGTGTTTTGAGACACTGGATCATGATCTAGAAGCCCTATGCTAATGGGTATGATGTGTGCTTAAGTTATGGTTCAGTGTAAATGATCTTGTATAATTACATATTTTTTTATTATAAATTAACTCAAAACATGCTGTGGGTATTAAGAGGCATTGATTGTATCTAGCTTATATCATAATCACTTGAGCAAATTTTCCAATTTTGCTTTTTGTTTTTAAGTGAAGAATTGCCAGCCAGTCTCAAGAGTTGTTAAATGCTCTTCTGGGCAGAACTTGTGCCTAGTGACTGTGCGGAGGTAGGAGCTGGGGGTGCCCATGGTCTGAGCTGGGCATGTGTGAGTTTGGGGCAGGGGGACGCAGCAGGTTTTGAATTGGTCTGGCATAGGTTTTTGTGCTTTTGCCTTTTGCTGTCGTGTACAGTGTGTCAGATGTAAGAAAGTGTTCTCTACTCTAGTTAGAGGAATTGGTCTCTGGCCTGTTGGTTCTAGCTCCAAACAATTGCATAGCTGTGGGCCAAACTGGTCGTGAGTGGATGTTGAACTCTGTGCTTCCCACTGGGCTATTCAGTACAACCAAAATGTAGTTCTAAAACATGCATGCAAAAGAAATTCTTAGAGCTGTTGGATTTACTTTGGAAATGTCTGCCCCTTAATCTTTCCTTTCTGATAGTTTCCATTTACACAGGTATGTGCTCAGCCTACGTTAATCATCTGTGCTTGGGCCTGCAGGACGAAAAGAGAAGAAAGCAGAGAGATGTGGTGCTGTGGTAAGGGGCTTGTGAACCTTGCACAGAAACAAGGTCAGTTTCTAGGATGGTTCCTGCACATAGCGGTTCAAGCTTCCCTTGCTTCCTCTTACATACAAAATCATACTTGTGTACCCCTCAAAGCTTACATAATATATATGTCTATAGAGTGAACTTAGCATATTTATTAGGGCCTGAGGGAGATTTGGGGCCCTTATTTTCACTGATATCTCCTTCACAAGTTTGATCAATGCAAGATTTTCCTTCTTAGTTTTCCAGCTCTCAAAATGCATGCAGTAACTCAGCTTTTCTGTAAGTGTGTTGTGTTTCCCAAAGGGGCATTCAACCTGAACCAAAGCACCTTATGTAGGATTATAAATGAGGGTCAGATGCAAGGATATTCCCAAAGTCCTCTAAATTAAGAATCATTGCAACAGGTATATTTAAACAACAGATTTACAATGAGCTTCCAGTGAAACAAAGATGTTGTGTACAGCTGCAGGACATCTGCTGCCCATTTCTCCTCTCTGAAGTCTATGGAAAGTGGCCTTTGCCTTTCCCTCTGTACAGCAGAGCCTGCACAGAATTATGTGCAGAGCCCAAGCTGTCTTCCTGCCTTTACCTGAAGGCAGAGCTCCCCAGTGCAATGGGCTTTCACAGTCAGGGACCAGAGGCTTTTGTGGAAAGATACTCGGGGAGAATGGTTTGTGTCGGCAATGTGCTGTACTCAGCTGATAGTTCAGCTTCTCTCTTACCCCTCTCTAGTACCTCTGATCTGCCTTGTGTCACTAAAAGGAGATTTCTCAGCACAGTTTATTGTTCAGAGTGGTAATTTATCATTTAAGAGGCAGGTTTGGGATTAACATTTGTTGTAAGATGTTGCAGTATTTTGAAATTGGGTTAACTGGAAAAAAGGTTAAACCTGGAATAAGAGTCAAGTTGGAAAATGCTAACTAATTTTTTATAATATTCAGACTTTGTTTTTCTGATGCCATACAGCAGAAATGTGGGGAAGAAGGCTAAAAAACATCTATGAATCTTGTAGTGAGCAACCAGTCTGACATACAGGAGAGTACAGACCTGGATTCTCAAGGCAAAAATCTCTGCCTCTGCTTCCCAGTGCAGGATGTAGGACTTGGATGTCTGCACAACGCACCTATGAGAGGTTTGCTTCCTTGTGCTGCTTCTCAAACAGCACAGAGCTGAGAGCACTGTTCAGTTACCTTCCATCTGCTAAACGGTGTGGCTGAAAAGCAATCCAAAACCATGAAAAACTAGTTTAATGCCAGCTATGGTAAAAAGAAAAATATTTAAAACAAAATTTTGATGTGCATTTTTCTGTGGTTATTGCACCAGGTGCTGGTGTGTTTGCATCCCTGCAGCAAAGGCACTCAGACTCTGTCAAGTGTAATTTCAGGAGTTGTTTGTGAGAGAGATGATAAAGAACAGTATAAATAACTTAGGTTCATTTAGATGCTGGGGACCCCAAGAGAAATAACATCAAATGGGCCTCCAGTCCACATGCAACAAGCACACCCCTCTGGTAGATGTTCCTCTTCTTTGGTCCTTACAACTACTATAGGAGGCAACACCTCTAATTGTCATTTGCATGAGATTGTTTTGCTGATTACGGCAAGGCTGTTGGTAGCTCCTCTGCTGCAGCAAACTAAGTATGTCCTGTAGCCAAGAATTGTTTTTTTAATAAGGAAAAAAAAAAAGTTGGGGGGGTCACCTAAGTAAACTGAGGGCTGGGAATTGAAGAATGGTAGTCAATCCTGTGACATTAGTCAGTTTTTGGGAAATTACCTTAGGTTTGCTATTTTGTCTCTTCTGTGCCCATCTGACAGTGGGTATTCTGACTTGAAAAAGCGTATTCAAATGTGGAAAATCTAGTGTAATGTTGTTATCCAGAACTGTGAGAAACATGTCAGACATCCTGACCAAGAAAAGTTACTCTTTGAACTGTAAAATACAGTGATTCCTTTGCAGAAAAAATATGCATATATCATCAGAATGCTGAGGTGAGCTTCTGTTCTGGGGCTATGACTCCAGAAATACTTCTGAAGAAGGTCAGTCATGCGAGAACCACAGCGAAGCCTGCAACTCGTAAGGACCCTACTGCATCCAAGCACACAGCTCCCAACTCACTTGTCCATAGTTGGACCCTAACATGTTGTGTTCTGTAAGTAACCACGGGTTTCCTCTGAAATGAGTTGCTGAGTCATGTAAAGCTCCGTAAGAATTAAAAATCAGGGGAAGAAATCTAGAAGCAAGGTGGGAGAGGAAATGGACAAGCTAGCTTCTGCTTCCATGTAGGTGGTATTGCCTGCTGGTATCAGGCACCGTGCTGGTTCCTGGAACTGAATGGAATTAAGCACAGCTCTGGGTGGGGGCTGGTCTGAACAGCTTGGCCACAATGTCCAGCTGAAGTGCCAGAAGCTTAAATGCGTGCAGTGGAGAGGAGAAGAATTGCTGAAGAGGAAGAGGAGTGAGGCTTCGCTACAGGCCATAGCACGTAACTTCTCTACTTGAGAAATCACGTGGCTTGTACGCTGGCCTTGTCGCCTCCTGGGTGCAGAGAGCCAGGATGTCAGCATTTACCCCCGAGTCCCTCAGGCTGACAGAAGCAGCTTGCAAGCTGATGCTGAACAACTCTGTGTGTTCTGCTGGACCTGCTCTTCCTTCTCACTGGTGTGATAATGAAATGTGCCACCTATGAGATCTGCCTCAGTGCAGCTGCGAGAGGAGTCTTGCTGGTAGCTGGGAAGCCGCACAGCTTGTAAATCTCTTCTGTTTTTGCTGTATGTATCACTAAAATGCAAGGATCTACTTAACAGCCAGAGAATCAAAATGAACTTCTGTCATCTCACTGAGCGCCTAATTCATCAAAAGATGTGTCCTGTACTGGTGTAATGTAATTTGCTGGCATACCCACAGCAAGAACGTGTCTTTTGTTTCTGTCCTGAACAAAAAGCACCCACAAAATCAGGCAGGTCACTGTGGAGTTTGTCTGCAAGTTGTTCTGTATGGTCATGTATTTAGCTAAAGCCTTGTGTGCGATGGGAATTTTCTGCTTCCTATCAGGCCTTTCCAAATGGATTGTAGATCAAGGCAAACATCCTGCACTTAATATGCATGATTGTGTGTGTGGTAAAAAATGATGTTCCTATAATGTGCTGGAAAGGCCCTCAGAGGATGAAGAAGTCATTACTAATGGAATAGTAATGTTTCTTGCAGCCTCCAGAAAATAAAGATTTTTAAACTGTTCACATGCGTACTGTTAGGCTGAGAAGATCAGAGCTTAAAGTAATGCTGACAAATGCTGACATGGTGTTTTGAGGTGACTTTTGCATTTGCATTATCTAAATGTTAGGGGAAGCAGTGCACTGCTTTTAAGTAATGCACCTTTTCTTACATCACACTGAAATAAACTTCAATGAACTCCATTTTTTTTTTTTTCTGTGATTGCAAGGCAACCTTTCCCCTTCTCTACTTTTGTTTGCTCAGCTTGATTTGCTGGGTCCTCAGTCTCCATTTCAAAAATTACTGGTTTTGTTCTGTTCAGTAGTCCTGATGGGTTTTGGCTAAGGGGGTGCTCTCCCTGTGGAAGCTTCCACATAACTACTGATGTGTGCACATGTATCTGTAAATGCACATCTGCATATACCCATACCTCTGTAGTTTTTTTAAAAAAAATACATTCTATATGTGTGAAGGGGATTGTAGGATCTAGTTGCAGTCTCAGTTGTTTGTTTTTTTTTTCCCACAGTGTTGTAAGAGGTGCTCTCAAATTCACTGAATTAAGCAGTGGCTGTTTCCCCACTCTTAGAATTCAGAAGTAAAGGCTGCTTCTCTTAGTGCCTGCTGTGTGTGTGCGTGTGACCTCCTGTAGGACACAGCTGACGGTGCGTTCTCATGCGTCAAACAAGAGCTTCTTGCTTGTGATATTCTTTCACTTTCCCTCATCTTTTTATTCCAAGCAAAATCAGAGGACATTCCAGTGACTTGAAAAACGTCATTTGTTTTAACCCATGTCACTTGGGTTTCAGCTAGTCGATGTTTTTACTCCATTGGTGAAGCAGAGCTGCTTTGGGCCCATGTGACAAGTGATAGTGCTAGCAGCTTGTACCTGTACTCGTCAGGTGTACCTTTCTGTATCTTTGGCAAGACTGTTTTGTTTTCTCCTGTTATCTGATACTGCTGTGAGGGAGAACGTGTGAAGAGGTACTCAACTGAAAATTGCCATTTTCTTACTCAAACAGTGACGGACAGGGGTGCTTTTCCTGTTCTCAGTGGTCCTGGGCTGGCAGGAGGACTTAGACTCCAAAGAGAGGCTTCAGTTCTTAGCAATTGCCATGTAGCCCCAGTTTTGCTTATGTAGCCGTGCTGACTGGTTTTATCTCTACATTTGTTGCTTGTTTGTGATGTTTAATAAGCATTTTTAATCTGCTTGGATGAGTCAATGTTCTTGTGCTGTAAGAGGGTAAGAAGTAAAAACCCATGTGGAGGTGTTTAAATGCCAATATGCTTCGTAAGAGAGAAGTTGTGTTTATTTTCTGCTTGTATAGCAATTCACCTGCGCTACTGTCTTGGTTAAGAAAGCTCTCCTGGAGGAGAGTACAGACCAACTGTGTAGTCTGTCCAGTCCAGGTAAACTATGAAAAGTTTGATTTGAAAATCCCACAGGGGGAGGTTGAACGAGCTGGCTTGTTTGCTTGAAGAACAGATGTGTGTTGTCGTGTCTTAGTATTGCAGAACTGGGCTGGAGAGGGCACTGCTGTTCAAGGTATTCCTCTAACATGATAAATACTTGATCCCAAGGATTATTTCAGTGGCACTGTTCTTTATTTTAAATCTGCGTCTAATTTGCATTGTGTCTATTGTTGTTGTTATAAAACTATGAATATTGTATGCATCCATTCATTATATCCACAGATACACAGTGCAACGTTGCTGATGGTGTTTTTGTGTTAATTACGCCCACCCAATATGTGAATTGCCTTGTATATAGGTGCCAGTATCCAAGCACACTCTCAAACCGTTCACACAAGGTGGCAACCTTATGTAAATAGAGGAGCAGGTAATTTTTGATCCATTTCTTAAAATCCTCTCCTCTGGGTGCCAGTGAGAGGTGGCAAGATTACTCTGTTATACCAAAATAAATTGAGACTGAAAAACTGAAATAATATAGGGAGAGCAAAGAGCACTTTGGCCATGGAAATACTGCTCACTTGCTAGATTAGAGTAGATGGTTAAGGCCAGTGAACATCGTGTTGCAGAGGACAATGAAGCAGAAGCCATAGTATCAGAAAAATTGCCTTTGTTTGTTCCCCTGACAGCATGAAGCCTTGTCCCCAGTTGCTGCCCTGAGAAGGAAGCAGTAGAGCTGTAGCTGTTCCCTGGAGGGCTCTGAATGCTTGCTTGGAGAATGCTCCAGAAAAAGGCTGGTTTCAGGTGAAGTCTTTGTTCAACTTTCTCAACTTGGTTTCATAAAGGGCTGTTTTGGTGAGGATGTCTTGTGACTTTTTAGACCTGCGAACAAAAATGTAGGAGAAATATACTTTCTGATTATAGCTGACCTGAGATGTATTAAGAGTTGTTCATGAGAGGTTGGTTCCCCATGAGTTTTCAGCTGTCCACCAAGAATTAGCCCGTGCCAGTAGGTAGTTCTTGGAGATATCAGAAAACATGGCAGGTAGCGTGGCACAGCCTCTTGTTTGTAATCAGCTGGGGCAGAGTTTAAAGCAGTCCCTAGCCTTCCCTCAATTCAGGTGCTACCCAGGTCTTTGAGTTGCTCAGTGTCGCTGTTGAAACACCCCTTAGGGGAGCTACGGTGCATCTTTGTTACTGTCATCGCTCAAATACGCATGGAGCATCATGTATCATGCAGTTCCCATTGGCACTTCACATACTGTTGGCCAAGTATTTGTTTTATGATAAAAATGTCAGCAGCCCTATTTTGTATCGTTTTCATCGTGGAGTCCTCACATTCATCCCCTGATGTTTGAAATTCTGACAGATGCCCTGTTTGTTTTGTGCAGTCAGATGCTGGAGTTGTGCTCAGCACCCTGGTGAGGCACGTATTTCACAGTTTCTCTCCATTTGTACCAGTACAAAGCTATGGACCGTTTCCTTTAGTTTGATAACATTGATAGCTACAGCTAGTTTCCAGATAAAACAGACCTTTGCTTATAAAACCAGTGCTACCTGGTTGAGAAATGAATATACCGCTGTATATCAATATAACTGAAATGCTTATATGCTTTCCTGGACTACTGAGATTACTGTAATAAAAATAGAGGGCTAATTTCATTAACTTTTTCAAATGTAAAATTTATGCTTTTAATTTCCTTTCATGATATTGTAGCTCAGTAGCACATTCTTGTGAAGTTAACCATTTTTGAAGGCTGTCGACTTTTCTAGATAAAATCCTGCTGATTTCTCAGGCAAGAGTAGAAGGAAGAAGGTTTATTTTTATTTTTTTTAAACCAAAAACCCTACAGAGTGAGCCCTGGCCAAATAAGGAATTTGGAGCCAGTAACATATGGGCGTAAGGAACTACAATGTAATTGTCACTAAGAAACGAAGGGAACGTAACTGTGCATGCAATAGGAATTGGATTTCGATCTCCCTCGTTACATTAATTGCAATAGAGGTTGCACTGGAGATAGCTGGTACTGTTTGCACTTGTTTAATTAGTAATTGCCATGTGTTTTAGAAAGGGCTGGGGGCTGAGGGTGTGTGACAAATTGAATAATGTATAATGAAGTTGGTCTGAAAGGCGTGCTTTAAATCTGAGCTCTCCAGTGTTTACGGAGCATTTTGAGTTCCATCTGTTCAGTTGTAAGTATATGTGACAGGAATCGCTCTCAGCTGGTACTTTTTCCCAGCCTGGATGAGGAAAAATCATCTTAGGAATGATCAAAGTGAAGTGATAAATTTTTAGGCAAAAAAATCTTGAAAGCTATGTGAAAGTTTGTACTCCATGAAGTATAAATGGTTTCCATAAGGGCCATGTAATGCAAGTCCTTTTAGATAATGAATGACACCAAATTTTACAGCTGAGAAGGCTGAGTTAGAGTACCCATGCCATTTAGTTTAGATGGTATCAAGACCAGATTTTATAACATCTAATGATTTTCTAGATATCTAGAAAATCCTGCTGAAGTGCATGTGTATCATCTTAGACTGTTCAATACCTTTAAAAATGTGGACCCTAGTTTAAAAAAAAAAAGCTGAGTTGATAAATTATGCATAGTAAATCAAATCTGGATCTTTTTTTTCTGTGAATATAGATTCTGATGGAAGAGCTTAATTTGTCTTCACATTATGAAGGAGGAGTTAGCTGGCACATTAACTGAGTCTTGCTAGTGTGGTAATCTCATGAGTTTTCAGTAAAAAGAACACAAAAAACCCCAGCGTTATGTGACTAGAGCTGAGACCCTCCCTCTAGACCTTAGGAGGTCTCAAGGTTAGGACGTGGCCAAATAGATTTTGGCCTTGTTTCTTCACTGTTCCTCTAAGATCCAATATTTTTATTTAGTATTTCAGGCAATTTCTGTGCAGTGTTACTGAATGGGATGTTTTAAAGACTTTTCACTAGTCCTCAGACCAGAACATGTAAGCACAACTGAGGAAGTTGTATCAAAATATTTTTAATTTCAAATGCAAAGCAAGGTACTCTTATTAAACTGATGCAGCATATGCAAAGTACCCCGAGCTTTTTTGAGCATTGAATAGAGGCATCTGCCTCCTCAAAGCATGTGCCTTTGCATGTGACTTGTACCACAGCATTGTTTCAAATCAGTTTCATAATCCTAACGAGACTGAAGTAACTATTGATAATGAGGCACATGGGGATTTGAGAACGAACAGGAACAGATCCTATATCAGAATGAATAAGGATGGTTATAACAAATGCACCAGGGGACAAAAATTCAGTTTAACTTATGATAACAGGAGGCAGCTATACAAAGGCAAAGCCTCTGAAGCAGAGGGATTCATAGATGTTAATATAATTGAGAACATAACTCCTCAAGACAAAGGAAGAAAGAAAGGAGAATGGACAAGAAAAGAGCTTTGAGGAATTGGATATCAAAAAGGCTGATTGTATTTTTAGATATTTTGAGGATAAGCAAGTAAGCTAAATCATTAGAGCTATCTCCCGTGGATTCAGAGCTGCCCTCCTACAGGATTTACTGGTGGCGTAATCTCTAAATCATGACCAGAACAGTCAGTGGCCAAACTAAAGAATCAGTCAAGCGTTCATCTTAGCATTTTGAGCACAAGTGTGTTGGGGGAAATAATCTGTGCCACAACTGTGGGATAGACGAAACCAAATTGCTAAAAATATTTTTTATAAAATATCACCTGAGTTTCAGAAGATGGGATGCTACAATAGGAGTTAATACATATAGGTTACAAGCATCTACTCAGATGCTTCTTGTTGAGGGTGGTCTTTCAAAAGCCCCTCTAAATATTGAAGGCAGGGAGCCACGTGAAGGAGACTTTGAAGCATATGTGATTTCACTGCTGGCATTTAAAATATGAAATTTGGCAAACTCAAATGAGAAATTGAAAGTGATAGTCCTTCTTTCTATTTTAAAAGGAGTGCAAGAGGTTTTAGAGGAGAGGCTGACAGGAAAACCCAGAGACAGAAGACGTGAAGTCTTGTTACAACTGGTGAAGTGAAATTGCTGCACAGAAGTGATTCTGTACACAGGACAGGGTGCCATAATAACGCACAGTATTCAGGCAGATTTAACAGCCAGCTGTAACTTGTGTCTGAACGCGAATCTCCAAGCATGTCAGAAATACTCTCTGTCCATTTATGGATTCTAGTGCTGAAGGCAAGCTATTTAAAAGGAAAATCTGCTCTACAGCAGAAAACAAAGTAAAAGAACCCAAAGAGTCCTGTTTTCTAAGAATCTGATGGATAAAAAAATATATTTGGGTGGGGTTATTCATTTTTTTTTTCAAAATGAATGTCCATAAAACCCATCAGTTAACCAAAATAACTTGGGAAAAAGGGATGGCTGACTTAAGGTAGCTGTGTGTGTGGCGTTGTCCAGTGTGTGATGTATGTTGTCCATACATCTCACCGTGCCTTAGTAAAGTCTGCACAAGTAGAACTGCTTATTGACCTAGAGGAAAGCAAAGCAAACAACTTAGTATCAAAGTCTGGGCAGTTTCTGGAGTCAGACAGCCCTGAAGAAGTTGCAATTGAAGGGCACTTCTAAGACTTGCTATGAGTGTAGATGGATGGTCAGGAGGCTAGCTGGTGAACGGTCAGTTACTCGCACAGCAGCAAGCGTGAGGTTTCAGCACTGCTGAAACCAAGCAGTTTCTGCTTGGTCCAGAAGGGACCAAGTCCTTGGTAGTTTCTCTGGGGTAGTTTCCCTAGTAAAAAACTGCAGGTGTTCAACACCCTAAATCGTGCAGGTATGACTAATGGAAATGGTTATCCTGTCCGTGGCAGCAAATCACCTAGGCAAAACATAACTGTTTGTCCTTAGAAGGTGTAAGCGTGTTTTCACGGTTTACATGGAAGCACATACACATCCCTCTGAAAAGGCAGGATTTTTTTTTGTTTGTTTAGGAAAATGGATTTGAGGCTACTCCATACGTGTTTGGCTTTATAAGTAAAGCAGTAACAGATCCAGATTTCCACACACCAAACTGATTGCACACACATAGGTGAGAAGTTTTTTTTGAGAGACTGTCCAGTTAGTACTAGTGCAGGGAATAACTGTGACCTGTCCTCAGGCTGGGTCTAGGTATGGTGTTTGTTTGCATAAGGCACTAACGTGCACTCTCTGGAAGCCTCAGAGAGGTAGCAAGGACACTGATGCTGTGTCTTCAGATCTATTTGTGTTTTCTTTCTTACACTTCAGTACTCAGATAAAGCATTTACTCTAGTGAGGAACTGAAATCCTATGTCCTGTCTTAGTTAGTGTAAAATTTGCATCTTAGAGATGTTTTTTTTTTCCTCTTGAAGTGGGACATCTTCACTTGTCTGTTCCAAATCATAGTGCAACCACCTGGTTGGCTGCCTGGGACCCCCAAGACTGGTAAGGAGGGAAGAATTGTATTTAAAGGTGATGCTTGACACTGCATTCGTTGTAAGGACAGCACCCTGCTTATCTGTGCCCTGGGTCTGGCTGGGATGGAATTAATTTTCTTTGTAGCAGCTGCTATAGTGCTATGTTTTAGGTTTGTGACCAAACCCAATGCTGGTAACACAGTTTTATCTGTGGTTATGCACAGCATCAAGGCTGTTTTTTCCTCTCTCTGCCCACCTTGATAACAGACTGGGGTGTGTGCAAGAGGTTGGGAAGGACACATCCAGGCAGATATCCCAAAGGAACCGAGGAGGTATTCCACACTGTATAAAGTCAAGCAATAAAAAGGGAAGAGGGAGGGCTTAGGGAGGTTGGCATCTGCCTGGAAATTGGCTCAACGAGTCTAGATGTGTGAGCTGGTAAGCAATTACCTCTGCATCACTTGTTTTGTTGTATTTTATTTCCACCCTACTACTTCTTCACTTCTTTTTTTTTTTAATCTCAGCCAATAAGTTTTTATTGATTTTACTCTTCCTTTCCTCTTTCCCTGTCCCACCAGGCACGCAGAGGATGAGAGCTGTTTTCTCTGTGGTGCTTAGCTATTTGTGTTAACGCACAACACTCAGCATAGCGAGTGGTTTTATGTTTTATCTAATGTATGTTTCCCTTGCTTGCAGCTTCCTGGATCTCACGTGGTGTCATGTCCAAGTTGCATGATGGCCCAGGGGCGCTGCCATCTGCCACGCAGCAGTCATTACAGGCCAACATTACCGACCCAGGCTCCACAGACAGTATTAAAAAGGTCTCTTTGCCAGGTCCTAGAGCATTTTTCTTTCTGAATGTTTACATATGAGCATGAGTCACAAATTATCAGTGTGCGGACAGTGTATTTGTGTGCATCAGAACTGTGGGATTAGTAAAGTCCATGCTTGCGGTTTTTAGAGATGTTCATCATTAACTTACACAGCAGTCTCCTGTTGTGGCTTGGCCAGGATTTGCGTCAGCACAGAAAAACACTTTCTGCTCCCAAGAACCATTTCCAGTTCTGGCATATAAATTGTAGGACTGTAGTCACCTCTGGAATACTACTAATAACTGTGTATTCTAGGAATAAAGCCCTCTCATAACAACAGATTTTTTTTCTCCATATGGGAAGAAATAGAAATCTGAACGTAAATGCCTTCAGAACTGGTAGAGAAGGCTGTGAAGGAATCTTGCTGTATTGCTTTCAAATCAAATATTGTATTAAGCAACTGTTGCCTTCTAGGATTCTTCTTATGACCAGATGGAAACATTAACTGACAGCATTATACACTGCTCTGACACTACATTCAGTCTCTGCAGAGCTGAGATCTGGGCAGACAGTAGCTCTCCCTTTTGTTTAAGGACCGATGTCTGTGGCATGAACTGTCTTACCTGCTTTTCTCTATGGAGATGCGAAGTGAATCAGGTGTCAGGAGTGAGAAGTAATCAAGAATTTTGTGGGAAACACTCATATGGGGTTCTTAAAGAAGATAAAAATAGCTTTCTCACTAGTTTGTGCTGATCCCCACCGTGGTTTTGATTGTTTCTTTATCTTTGTCATGTTTTTACTCTGGCTCTTATTCCAGCTACTTGAAAAAGACCTATTTATTTGCTAGGCTTTTGTTGTTTGTGGAAGGGTGTATTTCTCCCTAGCTGCTAAAGCTGACTACATAAAAATAAGTCAGAATAGTTCAGAAACTCACCACGCACAATCCTGGCTCTTTGTCCCGAGGTCTGTGTGAAGATGCACTGCTGTGTCAGGGTGGGTGGATGGTAGCACAGCACATGGTGGAGGAAAAAGAAGGAATAGGAAATGCATCAGTCAAGGCAGCCAAGGAGCTGGAAGCGCTTATCACTGCTGTTTCCACCCTGCTCTGGTGTTTGAAGGCCAGGAACCTGAGTGCAGGTGTTAATCCCTAACCACAGCACCGCCTGGAGGATGCCCTCCCATTCTGCTGCTCATGGAGTAAAGCACTCCTTTCCTTTGTTGGCTTTGCAGAGAGATTTCCATCTTTCTCTTTTCCTCTAAAACTAATTAATTTCATAAGATTTTACTTCCTTTAGGTTTATAGAGCTGTCAATTTGCATTTTAGTAACAAAAATTACCACAGCTATTTTGATTTTCAAGAGTAGCAGTATAAATGTAATATAGCATCTGAATACTTTCCCTTACACACTCCTTGACTGGAAGTCAGGCTTACTGTTGAACAGAGAGATAATGCAGTTAAAAATGCATATACATTTTTCTTTGTTGTTGTTGTTTTTGTTTGTTTTTTCCTGGAGCACATAAACTGAGACTGGACTTAACTATGTCATGGATCAGCTTGCACCAAGCAGTTTGGGGACTTACTGTGGTCAGAGCACGGGACTCACCATGCCATAGTGTTCTCTTCCAGATTTGTGTTTAAAGGTATTTCGGTGGGATTCCCATAATAATATCTCATTTCGTACTATCAATCTGCTTTCTGTTGCTATCTTTGCTCCACAATTTCTCTCCCTTGTCAATGTTACTTCTCTCCAGATAGGCAAAAGAGTGACAGGTGCCTTTAACTAACTAACTGATCTTGACTTTTTTTTTCTTTTGGCCTCTTCCTTTGTGCCAAGCTCTCCCACTTAGATGTATTAAACAGGATTCTGAGTTTTAGAATGCAGCTGTGCCATCAGCTGAGGGGGAGTCCCCTGTCCCCTGCCTCCCTCTGTCCTGAGCATACCTTCCTGCTCAGCTTCTGAGACAGACCTGATGGCATTGCAGGCTTCTGAGCAGAAGCTGGTATTGTCCTTTGAAGCTCTTGGAGGCACTGTATGGCTCTTAGGAGCAGCGCCTGCAGTTCGCACGCAGTCTGCATTCTTCCCTCCTTGCACGGTGCCTGCTACTCCCACTTGGTGCAAGTCTGGTCCAGCTGCAGCTTCACACAGCTCTGCAGACCTCCTCCCGCAGGCTGGAGGATTTAAAAAGGTGTTCTGCTGAGCCAGGCGCTGTTCAGAGGAGGGGGCAAAGCGGCCACGGCGGCAAACGAGCTCCTGGCGGCTGCCCCCGGCCCCTCACAGCGCCTGGCCCCGGGCTTTCAGCTCGCGGGGCCCTCAGGCGAGGCGGGAGGGGCTGGGGGCAAACGCGGGCTGGTGCTGAGGAGAAACAAACAAACAGCCCAAAAAAAGCTAAGCTTTTTCTCTGAGAGAGAAGCTGATGTGGCTTGGGGGGCACAAAGGGCGTTGTCTCAGGGAAAAGCCGAGATAGCTGTGGAGAATACAGCCTGAGTTTGGGGGGGAAAGGCTGAGGCAGCTCTCAGTGATACAAAATGATGTTTTGGGGGGGAAATTTGAGGTGACCTGGAGGGGACAAAATGAATGTTTTTGGAAGAAAAATTAGAGCTAGTGGGGCGGGGGTGGGGGGGGGGGTGCAAAATACGAGGTAACTTGGATGGAAAAACAGGACTCTTTTGCCCAGAAAATCTGACATAACTTTAGAGGATATAAAATTACAAAATACGTTCTGGGGAGAAATGGAGCAATGTGGGAAGGGGGAAATCTGAGGTTACAGAGGGCAAGTTACATGAGGAAACTTAGAGCGGACAAAATGAGCTTTTTCTGGAAAGAAAACCTGAGTTAACAAATAGGAGACAAATTGAGCATTTTTTGACAGAAACATTGATGTAACTTCAGAGGTTATAAAGTGGCACTTTTGGGGAACAAACTGAGGTAACTTAAACAGGAAACCTGAGCATTTTATGAGGGGAAAATTTATAGTAATTTAGAGGGGGGAAATGATTTGGGGGATTGTTGAATTAACTGTAGCGGGCAAATGGACATATTTTGGGGAAAATCTGTGGAAACTCAGAAGGGACTAAGTGAGCTTCTTTGGAGGAAGAAGATGAGGTAACAGGAGAAAAAAATGAACATTTTTTTCAGGGAAAAGCTGACACAATTTTAGAGTATACAAACTTACTTTGGGGAAAAAATAGATAACTCAGGGGATAAAATGAGCATTTTAGGGGGAGAAGCTGGTGTAACTTTAGAGGATATAAAATGACATTTTGAGAGAAGGTTGTGCAATTTGGGAGGGAGGGAAATCTGAGTTAAGGAAAGGAACAAAATGAAGATTCTTGGACAGAAAATTTGAGGTAATCCCAAGGGGACAACATAATCATCTTCTAGGGGAAAATCTGTGGTAACTTCTAGGTGACAAAAGGCATTTTTGGAGGGAAAACCTGAAGTAACTAGATGATACAAAGTGCATTTTAGCAGTTGGAAATTTGGGACCTTAGATGGGGCAAAAATGAGCACTTTTAGAGGGGAAATAAGAGGTAACATAGAAGGAATAAAATGAGCACTTTGGGGGGAAAGCTGTAGTGACATTGATTGACGTAAAATTACATTTTTGAGGTAGAAAAGCTGAGGTACCCTTAGAGGATATTAAATAGCACTGTCAGGGAAGAACCTGACGTAACTCACATAGGAAAACTAAGCATTTTTTTGAGGGAAAATCTATAATAATTTAGAGGGTGAAATGATTGGGGAAGGGGGGGTGAGTTAACTGTAGAGGGTAATTGGACATATTGGACAGGGAAAACCTGCGGAAACTCAAATGACAAAGTGAGCTTTTTTGGAGGAAAAAGCTGAGGTAACTGAGGAGAAAAAAAATAAGCATTTTTTTCAGGGAAATTCTGATATAACTTTACACAAACTAACATTTGGGGCAATGGTAATGGAGTGCTATTTTCATGGATAAAAACCATTCTCATGGGGATCAATTCCATTTAACACCGGACCTCTGCTGTTTTCTTTCAGTGACAGCTCTGAAGTGCAGCTTCAGCCTCGACTCAGGGCCTTGTTGTCTCTGGAGGAAGGCTGCAGATGGATCACCAGCACTTCCACTGAGCACAGGCTGGTGTTTTCTTGTGAGCGAGAGGCAGCAGGGCTGGGGAGCGACAGCGAGGCTGGGGCAGAAAGCAGAGGACGGGAGAAGTGTCTTTGGGGCTGCGGGAAGGAAACCAGCCTGGCTGGAGGAAGGGTGCTCTGAACTTCAGGCCTCGCAGGGTGTCACGGCAAGGAGACAGTGCTTCTGGTGGCTCACGGGGTCCTCCTTCCCTTGCAGCAGCAGCCGAGCTGGCGGAGAAGGAAGAAAGAGTTGTAGTGTGGAGCTGTGAGGCAGAAGAGGAGCGGAGGACTGACGAGGAGCACAGGGACCCTCCTGTCACCAGGCCTGAGTGCACAGAAGACAAGAGCCGACACCTGCAATGCCCCATCTGGTTTGCGCTGGGTGACCTCCCTGGAAGCAGGGATGGGGC
Organism: Heteronetta atricapilla; assembly: GCA_011075105.1. Lineage (NCBI taxonomy): Eukaryota > Metazoa > Chordata > Aves > Anseriformes > Anatidae > Heteronetta > Heteronetta atricapilla. The sequence continues at coordinate 65,174,505 of CM021734.1, read as the reverse complement.
TTGGCTCCTGTGGCCTTTTATGGCCTTTTCTCACGTTGCTCCTCTGGTTGCCAGCAGACCTTGGCCACCCTGTAAGGCGGGTGAGAGGCCATGTCTCCCAGCACCAGAGGAGGCCCCTGTAAGCAGGGGAGGGCTTTTTCCCTGCCACACTCTTGTGGCCCTAGCAGCTTTCTGCCCCATGGCAGCCTGGCCAGCATGACCCCCTGTCATCAGGGTGTGTCACTTTGCCATCTGGGAAGCCTCTGGCAGGTTTTGGTCTGTGGTCTCCATGCAGCCCCTTGGGGCGGGTGTGAGGCTCTCATGCCCTCTGGCAAAGAGAGGGGGTTGCTGCCTGGGCGCTGGCTGTGCTCAGCTCCCTTTCTCCACTGGAACACAAACTTTGTCCCTGGCCCTGGTCCCATCCCTGTCCTTGCCCAAGTTGCTGTGATTGAGTGAGCAAGTTCATTTGTACTTTAGGCCCCTGTTCCAATTGCTGCTGCTTAGCTTGACTTCCCAGGAGGGAAGGAACGGCTGGGTGCAGCCAGCAACTCTACCTCCCTACCGACAGGCCAGGAGACCCTCAGACCTGTCCCCGAGCTGTAGAGATGACGCAGACATCAATGTCCCAAAACAAGAGGCTTCACAGGTGGCCAAGGCCAAAGGAACAGGGCTGCCCTGTGAGACAGAGCAGTGCCCCATCATCCTGGGCACTTGGCACTGCAGGCAGCAGCTGGGGCCCTTGTACAAGCAGCAGAGCAGGTTCTGTGGCTGCTGCCTCACATGCCCATCTCTATTTGCTCAGGCTGCATGCCTGAGCCCAGCTCCAGCTCTGTCTGGACATCTGGAGCTCTGCTGTGTGTCCCCTTAATGGGAAAAGCTGATTGTCGCAGGTTTTCCTAGTGGGTAGGGGAGTTGGGGTGGGGTCAGGGAGAAGGGTAATGGTAGGGGCAGTGGGTCTGCCACTGGCCACATGGTGCTATAGTGATCTTCCCTGGGTGGGTGTCCCTCTGCCCTTTAGGTGCAGGAACCGGCACTTCCCAAGGCTCATGCTGTCCTACTTGCTTTGCAGCAGCTGAACTGGTGGAGAAGGAAGAAAGAAGATGCATGATGCTGAGCTGTGAGGCCAGAGCGAGTCAAGAAGGCTTCTCTGTGTCCTGAAGAAAAGGTGTTTTCAAGCTGTGAGTGATGCCTAGAGCAAATGCCATAACCCATGCTGCTGTAGCTCCTGCCAATATCTGTGAGGGGAGGCAGGGGCCTTACACAAGCAGCAGCAGCAGCTCACATTGAGGAGGCCCAGAGCAGCCCCGCTGTTTCTGTGCCCTCACAGGCACCTAGAGGTAAGAGCTGGGGTTTTGGGAAGCAAGGCTGGAGGGACAGCATGTGGTGTTTTCCCTGAGAAGGACTTGGTGGCTGTGGCATGGGGGAGCCTGGAGGCAGCCACCTGCTTGGCTACTGAGCTGAGATGAGCCCTGAAGAAGCAGCAGATGGTGTGGGGGGGTCTTTGCCCGAGGGCACCTGACTTGCAGTCAGACATCTTGTTATGGCATTCTTGCCTTGCACTGTGGGACTGTGTCCAGGCCACATGGGATTTTAAGTGCCTTTGATCCTCATTTGTGCAGGCAGTGTCAGGTGTTGATGTTTATTGATCGTAATGGGCCTAAGCAATCCTCTGCATAAGCTTTGCCTGGTGGAAGTGTAATAGAGTTATGGTTGCCCTGTGTTTACTAATTTCATGTGCCAACTATTATAATCAGTCACAATGTAACTATTGACCTCTTCCTTGCAGGCCTTACAAACAAAGTATATCCTAGGAGCATGTAAAGATGGATTCCAATGATGGCTGCCTTGCCAGAAGACTCCGAAGACAAATATCAAAATATCGAAAACCCAGTTGGTATGCTTTCTGCATTGTGTTGCTCTTGGTTTTTACATAGGTGAAAGTCAAACGTCTTCTTTTCCTTTAGAGACTACCAAAGTTATCGTATGTTCAGTACATTGCATAACTTCTGTCCAGCATAATAGGTTTGCAAGAACTTTGCCTTCAGGGACATCTTTTAGCTTTGCTTATTGCAAGCTTTGCTAATAATGTATTGCAAACCTGACTTAAAGTTATGTTTCTAGCTTGGCAGGGGAAAAAAAAAAAAAAAAAGGACTTTGAGGAGAAGGAAAGATGTTTGCAGCACATGCTGAGCTTGCCACTTGTGTTGCAAACTGTTTCAGAGGGACATCCATTTTAAAATTTGTGGTAGCTTCTAAAGGAGTGACTCGTGCAGTTGGTGAGGAATGAACAGCTATAAAAAAGCATGAAGTATTTATCAGCAGACAAGGTTTTACTTGCATTATTTAACATTCTTGAATTATGTCTTAAAATAGCCTAGAACATCCTAGGCCTCAGATAATCCCCCCAGGGTTGTTGTCAGGCATGACATTAAATGTGTGGAGTGTGGATTTGACTGACTGGCTCAGAACACAGCGGGTGGTGTTCCTCCTGCACCTGAGCTGGGGACAGGAGTGAAACCTCCAGAGTACCTCCTTGTGTATTCATTGCATTCTAACCAGGAGTATGCCTGTGTAAAACTGGCTCAAATGTTAAATGAATAAATTCCTTTTCCAGAGAATGAGGGGACACAAATCCCTCGGGTTTGTTAGTGAAACAGCAATTGATTTGAAAGTACAGGAACGTATAGAATGTTCAGGCTGTAAAGTAGGTAGCAGTGGGGCTGGGGGTAGGTCTAAGCTTGTTGTTCCCTTTGCAAAACACGCGCACATGCGATGGTATAGCTGACTTAAATGAGCATAAAAACACCTGATATCACCCCTAGTCTCCAAAGACTATTTGCTTTCTTTAAATAAATATGGAAAGGTCTTGTTAAGGTGCCTTAAGGACCTCTGCAGGTTCGTTCTTCCTTTTTGTGCTCTTATGTTTCAAAAGATTCAGTGACAACTCAGAACAGAGTTTCAGTGACGCCTTGGATTATTTTTCATCTTCTGCCCCTTGAGTATCGAGTATTGTTCTTGCCTTGACTGATTTGACCTCGGATCAGGATGGCTGAATTTGAAGGAATTTGATACTTAGTGACGTGGTTCACAGCAGGGTTGGAGAGTTTTTGTTTTTTTTTCTGTGTTGTCAGCTTTGTGTCAATTTTGAGAAAATATCTAGCCATCCTGAAGTCGAAGTGAAAGGGGTCAGCGCAGCATTTCATGGAACAGCTTTTTCAATTGCTTTATTTGGCCTTCAGTAATCTGTGGAGGGATTTGTGGCAAGAGTTGTCAGTTTGCTAATCTGTCGGGTTGGCTGCTCTCCTTTGAGAGGACTTGTCCTTGCTTATTGTAGCCTCATGGGATGGCCTTACTTGCTTGAATAGAGGCTCTGCAAATCCTAGCCAGAGAAAAACCCTCCTGCCAGCTGAAGGAAGGAAGAACTGACGGAGCCCAATGGCCAATACTGCCAGGTGTAGTGCCTTGTTTGTGGCTGGGGGTGCTTCTGGCAGGCCCCTCTGGTCTGCTTCGGATGGAGGAGGCACTGGAAGCACATCTCTCCCTGTCATTAGGCTGACAGGAGCCTTTCTGTCACCATGCTGGGAGCCGAGGAGCATGTTGCTTATGTTCTGATGCAGAATAAGCAGTGCAGTAAGCCTTTGGTTTGATTGTCACCTGATGACAGTGGTGACACAGAGGTGAATTGTTTGTCCCATATAACCCCTGTGCCTGGTTATTAAGGGAGGCATTGATAGAGGGTTGTGTTTCAGATGTGGAACTGAAAATACTTGGCATTCCCTGAAATGTCTGAGTATGAAAGGGAGTAAGGCAACAGAGTAGCTATTGTAATACCCTTGGCATCAGCTGAGGTGACAAAAGAACAGGTCCTTCTTCCTGAGTGCATTGGAATATATTGACCCCCTTGTCACCTGCCCAGAATTAAGAAACATTTAAAAAGGACAGCCTGTTCTCTATTCAACAGGCTTATGAAATCGGTAAAGGATAGGGTTTGGAGGCTTTCTGCTTGCTTTCTTTCCTTGTTTTTATTTATACAGGTAAATCTTTGCATGTTTGAAATCCCTGCTAGCGTTCCAGTGCAGAAGAAACCCTTCAGTGGAGGTATAAATCCAGTCTGAAGGCAGGAGGGCAACTAACCTAAAGCAGAGTGTCTGAAAACACTGGGGTTTCCAGTTTTTCATGGGTAGCAGAAGAAGATTGTTGTGCCTTGTATTCTGTTTTAGAAACTTTGTGCCATGGTGCTTCTGACTGGGAGAAAAACTTTGAATGCTTCTATTGTTTGGTTCCCCATTTGGTTTTGGGTTGCAAGTATGGGACAGTCTTCTCAAGTCTCAGATGTGAAATGGTCTCCCTTGAAGATGCAGTGTGGGTCCTTGGTCTGCTTGCAAGTCAAAATGCTTGGCTTTGAGTGAACTGTTGTTGTCTCCAGCCCAGTGCTATGCTAGTGCATCTCGTCAGTTGCTGTGCTAGGTAGTTTAAAACCTGTTGGACTAATTGGGGCTTCCAAGCCCTCTGCAGGTAGGCACTAGGTGTTGTGTCGAGAAGTATTAGAATGTTAAGGGAAACACTTAAAGGGATTTTAGTGTGTTAAAGCTGTTTTAATTCTTCTGCCACTTGGCTGACAGGAACAGGGGAGAATATTAGTTGTGCATGCTGTTTATTGTCTGGACTGCTACACTTGCTCTCTCTAAACTAGTATGTGCAAAGCAGGGTTTTATTTTTTGACTTGATTGTACAAGAGACTTGCGTTGGGTGACTGGCTGGTTCAGCTGCCTTCTGCAAATAGGATGTGTCAGTGCTAATGTTCTGCTCCTTCCTTGCCACTGACTGCATCCGACTCCACTTGTGGTTCGACCTGTGTGATAAATGCACAATACTTGCTGTACGGTGAGCAAATAAAGCGTCCTTGAGAGGAGAAGTGGATTAGATGCTTGAGAACTGCTTGAAAATGCAAGATGTTGTGAGATTGCTGATAGAGCCAGGAGCCATAATGGCTGTAATAACATTTGCTTGACTTTTAGGGCTAATTGAGGTGCTTAAACTGTACCACGTGCTACTTCAGCTGCTGCCAAGTAGTCAAGCCAGTTTTTCCTGGAGCAGAGAAATTGAATTCCTCTGAATTTATTTTTTTCAGACTTTTCACTGAGGATTAGGGTTTTGATACATAACTGAAATGTATAAGTGGCATTAGGAACTTCCTGTGCCCGTGCTTGCAGTAAGCCTGGGCAGCTTTGAGAACAGTGGTGCACAGACTTTTTTTTTCCTTGGACTCTCTGTGGCTTGCACTCACCTGTAGCAGAGCACAAAAATAAGCCTAGCACAGCAATCGTCAAGGCTTGGACTTAAGATACTCAATGCTGATGCTGAGTCAGTTGTATTTCACTGGGTTGATAAATTGCCATAAAGTTCAGGCAAGATTGTTTTTTGTACAGCTGCACAGTGCATGAAACTGAACATGCAGTGCATCCTACGCTGACAAACTGAGGCGTGGAGCCTTAGCCCCAAGCCCTAGTCACCACCTTAGTAGGGGCATGGAGGCTCTGGGCAAGTTTCTTTCTTGCTGACAAAAAGATGATCTACAGAGGATGTTACTCCATTGGTAGTCGGGGCTGGGAATAGGATTGCTTTTTTCTTTTGCCATTTGACTTTGAAGCAGTTGGGTATTCCTGAGTGTAAATGGAAAAGGATCCTGTCAGAGAGTGTTTTCTGCGTGTGTACAGGAAGGAGGCGTATGCGCCGTGCACAGGACAAATCCTGTACCACAGGCAACTTGAGGTAATTTGCCAGTGCTCGTCTGTTTGCCAGCAGTCCTGCAGCGTTGTCCCTCTTACCACCCCTCTGTGGGGCCCCTTTCCTTTTCTATGATAATAGTGACATTCAGCGGGGAAAGGGGAGAAGCAAACACTGAAAAGCCCAGGCACCGTGCTGGTGCCTTACTTGATTTGTTTATTTTGGTAAGCTACTACGCAGTGAACCTGCGCAGCCTTGCTGAAATGACAGAGCAGGAATATGCTGGTGGATGGCCTGGATAACAAGCCCAGAAAAGAGCGGCCCTGGCTTGGCAGTGAGGAAGAATTTTTCTGCTGAGCTCCTCTCTTGCTGAAGGATATTTGCCTGGCACGGTGACAAGGAAGACCCCTTCCTCCCTGCTCATATATGGCAAAGTTTCTTGCTGAGCTCCTAGGCTGCGTGTTGCCAGATAAGGGCGCCTCTTCTGCATGTGAGGTAGGTGACTGTGCAGTGATGCTGTCTGACTAGTGATTTTTAAATGTCTCCGGGGTGTTGCAGGTACCTTCTGGCAGCTTGTGTGCCCCTTCTCCACTGAGCAGTAGCCAGGACTGGGGCAGGGATTCAGGAAACTGGGATGTTTTGTTTTCTGTGTAATAGTAACCCCCGAGGGGCTTACTGTTCCACATGGTGGTGGACAAAGAGCTGGAGCTTAACTGCCTGCTGCTGCTTACTGCTCACCTGAAAAGTGCTTGGCTTAGGAAATGAACAGCCATCGGTTCTCCGACCCCCAAATATATGCACGTGAACTGACGCGTCTCAACTACCAGCAGACAAACAAGCTCCCTTGGTGTGCATAGCAAGACACAGCATGTGCCTTAAGTTCCCTGCCTGATTTTTGGGGTGAAGATAGTGCTGCAGGCATTTCTAGCGTTCTGGAAAGCATATAGTTCAGAAAATGAAGTTCTTCAACTTCAGGATGAGGGTAGTACCTCTGTAGTGTTCCTTCTGGGTGAACTCTCAGTGCTTTGGAGAAGTGTGGTCTAAGGGCTCATAAGAGGATTTTACCCCCAGTGCAGTGTATTGGGTGGGAGGGTTATTTGCCTGGTTTTAGGGGCTCCAGTCCATACCTCGATAGCAACTTACTGCAGCAGTGTCCCTTTGTGCGTGGGCAGCAGGAGCAGAGGAAGAGCTTGCCTTTTAGCATGCATCTGGGGATTTGGCTGGTATTTCAAATGAGGTACTGCTGAACAATATTTTGTCGGAGCAAACAGCACAAAAAGGTTTATTAGTTCAGAATTGCCCAGTTCTTTCACTGCGTGGATTATACCCGATAAAAGTATAAATAAATTGGCAAATAAATAGTCAATGTTTTTAATTTAAGTTTCCCAGTTAGCTTGTGTTATTCCCTGTGTCTTAATTGTCGGCAATGTATGTGAGCTTGCTTGCTGTTCTGTGCCCTAACCTATCATGGTAAATAGCTTCTTGAAAGCATGACTCGAAAGATTTGTCCTAGTTCAACAAATTGCTTAGTGTACTTTTTGTCCTGTGCTTGGGTGATTGCTATAAGCTTCCATCGCAGCAGATTGCAGGTACTGTAATTAAACTTCTCCATTTAAGAGATGGGGTTTAGCATGTTGCTCTTCAGATGAGCATATGTCTGTGCCCCTCTGAGCCTGTCTCTGGTGGTAAAACTCAAACGAAGTGGTGGTCTCGCTCCAGAAGCTTGATTGCAGTGCTTAAGGCAGCCTGAATGGAGCTGATGGGTGAGAGGGATATTCTCAAGCAGGCTTTGGGTGCATGGTGCTCAGTGGCTGCAGTCATGGGGCAGCTTGGGGGGGCAGTGAGAGGCTTCCAGCTGTGCCTGCCCTGTGACCCTTGTGGCTCAGCGGGACCTGGTTTGCCAGCTGCAATCATGCATGACACGGCTGGGTGTGTGGAGCCTTGCCTCAATTTGGCGAATGCTCTTCAGACCTGTCTGAGGCTGTGCTTTGCAGGTGGAAGCTAGCAGGCATCAGGTCTCCTGGGCAGCCTCTGGGTTTTAGTGGAGTTTGTCCCAGGCAAGTCTGCTTTGTGGAGCCTGTGCTCAGCTAGGTGATGGGGCAGGGCTGCTGTGGAGTTAAGTGCTCTGCAGACCAGCAGGTGAGCATGAAGGAGGTAGGAGTACTCATGGTAGAATGAAATTTCATTTCAATAGCTATCACTGTCCAGAATGAGATCTGGAATCATCTATTACGCTAGAGAAACTTTTTTCCTAAAGTCAGCTCAGTATTGGCTTGATGATAACTGGTCTGCAAGAAATTAACATGGCCTGCTTTGCTTGGCCTCTGTTTCTGGGGCAGTCTCTCAGGATAATAACAGATGGAGGAATCGGTGGTTATGGAACCTGGCAGTCGCCCACAACCACATGGCTGCAAAGGAGCAGCTGCAGGCCAGCTGGCATGCCTGGTAGCACTTGAAATGGTTCTGTGCACCTATTTTTAGGCAAGTAATAGAGTCTTTAATCGCTTTGGTTGGGAAACAGGCATTTTGTGTTGGTCAGCTGTGGCTGTTGGCTACTCTTCCTTTGCTAGGTCTCTGGTGCCTCCAGTAGGAGCTAAGCAGAGGTCTCTGGTGCTTCCAGTAGGAGCTAAGCAGCTTTGTTTACATATATGCAGCTACCTTTAGATGGGCTAACCTTGAGCTTCATCGTGCCTCGATTTTTATGCAGTCTTAATTGTGCTCTTCTTGTTGATAATGAAAAATGTGACAAAGCAGTCTGAAACCAGTAACAAAATACTACCGGTGGTGATGTTTGTTCAAATTGTCAGCATCTGTCACATGAGAACAAGATGTTCAAAGCGTGGTGCGATCTGCCTTGTTTGATATTGGCAAGTCTGCACCTCCAGAATGTCTGTAGAAAACAGCGTCTGTAATGTTTGGTGTGTGTACTTCTGGGTGCTGGTTGGGAAGTGCTACCTTGAGGTTTGGGAAAAAGCTTGGATAGTTTTGTGCAAGACTGCTTCAGGAGGACTTCATTGTGAGATCTGTGCTTGTTGATGTACCCATAGATACGGAGGGATGTGTGCATGTGGCTGTGAAGGTAAGTATTAGTTGCTGATTAGAAGCTGATAAATACTAGGCTACCTTCAGAAATGACTGGCAAGGGTATGTGCAAGTAAAATGTGACATTTGACTAGTGGTTTCCAGAGGCTTGTATGTTGATTAAAATAACTTACATGTGCATATTAGCAATAAATGGCAAGCAGTGAATACCTCTGACTTGACCAGGAAAACACTATGTGCTGCTGGAGATCTGGTTTACATCTAACCACCGCAGATGTAGATCCTGCAGCCCAGCCCAGTGTTTTGCCTCCTGTGGAAGAAAAGTCCACTGCTGCTTTAGCTTCACAGGGTGGGCTGTGCCCTGCATTGACCTAGTTTGCATTGACCAGTTTGATGCAGGAAACCTACCAGTGGAATCTGTCCAAATATTTCATCTTAATGAAGACTACTTTAGTCAATGAGTTGCAGTTCTTCAGTGGTCAAGCCCATATAAACACAATGGGAACTCCCAGACCCGATCACTGGTTGTCCCCTTGTCTTGTAATTAAAATGCAAGTCCAGCAAAACGTTGTTGACCAAATGATGAAACAGTTTCTGGAGAAGTACTTGGTCAAAACAGTGGACTGATTTAGCTACAAGCAGGGTTTTGCCTGTTGTTCAGTCTTAGTTCCTTGGTGACCCCCAACTGGTTTAGAGAGCTATTAAAGAGGGATGTGATTTGTCCATGCAAATGTGATCAGAGAAGTTCACCCCAAGAGAATGCTTCAGTTGCTCATGCATCAGTACCTTGAGTTTGCACAGAGGAAAGTTCCTCTTGAGACCTTGATGTAACTAAAGTGGTTGAATGGTGGTTCAAAGCCAAGCCTACCAAAATGTCTGATTGGATTACCTGCTGGATTTGCTGATGACCAAGTAACAAGCTCTCCATGTTGCTCTCAGTTTAATTGTAATCTGAATGCAGGGCCTGTACTACTCCAAACAGATTTTGGTTGAAAGGTACTAGGACTCTAACAAGGTACGGAAGTCTGGGCTTTTAACTGAACGGATTAAAAATACTTGCTACTACTCCTTAATGTTAACCTCACAGACTGAATTCAAGAGTAAACTTACTGGACACGTTAGTAATAGCTGTCAAGTCATATTGATTGCTGGGCTGGGGAATCTTGTGTGTCTAAATCTGTAGTTTAAAAGGAACTTAAACCTTTGACTAGTGTGACTACTCTCCTTGCTAAGAGGGTTTAAGTGAAAGCTAGGTGGAGATGATGTGCACAGGAGAAAATAGCTTGTAGCTTTCTTGCCAGGCTGCCCATCTTAAAATTGTCACCATTTCACAGAGTCAGATTAAAAACTATGCAAAAAGTACTCAAAGGCCTTAGGAGTCAGAATGCGATGGGAGCTTAATAGTCAGCCTTAGTTCAAAATAGAATTAATTGCTCTGACGTGTGCCTGTGTAAATACCAACTTGTGATACAGCAAGGAGGGTATGATATGTTGTCATGATTTCCAAGATTTAAAATTGGAAATCATAATTCACAGCTGACAAATCTATTAAAGACTAACCCAAACCCTGGAGAGTAGCAAGCAGCTGTGTTCATGGCTTCTATCACTGGCTCGACTGTCAGCATTACTGTTCAAGGTGTGTACTTATCACTAGTGTATTTGTTCAGTCTGTTTTGTACCTCCTACATCTTTCTGCTGACCAGTAATGAAATACTTAAGAGCACTGAGACCTGAAACTGCAATTAGGTGTCCAATCATAAGGACTATGCCTGGCTAACATTTCTTTGAGATAAATGCAAGAAAATGTACCTAAAACTCAAAAGATTGCTCAAGGCCTATGCAGACAGAAAAGCTTACAGCATCTTCACTCTGAAGTTCAACTGTCATGAACGCATGTCTGTAAGCATGTTTGCAAGACTTTCCTAACACTAATGACTGCAAGGGGAGTGGGTTTTTAATCTCTTAACGGTTAAAGAGTGAGCTTCAGGAGTTAAACACCGTCACATCACAAGACAAATGTGAAACATTACAGCAGTTGACAGTCTTCAGACATGTTCAGCATACCAGCACTGTCCTTTATAAATCAGCTATCAGTCGTATCTGCTCATCTTCAGATCTGGATCCTTCTTAGCTCTGGGCATGCAATTTCTCTTTGACAGTGCTGGGATTAGGTCCTGCAGAGCTGGGCATTGTCATTTGATTTGCAGATTTTAGGAATTTATTCAACGGACAGTCCCTTGATTTCTTGGGGGGGAAAAAAAAACAACAGAACACTTTGTTTCTGCTGTATTGGGAGGTGGGGGAGTGGGTTGAGAGTGTGGTGTAATCAAAGAGCATTTCATCTATTGCAAACGCTTGATATTGCCTGAGTGTAAGGAGTTCTACCTTTAGCTTTATTCAAACTATTGTTTCTTAAGATGACTAACGTCATTCAGGCTCCTGGACCTGGAAGTAGAAAGCTCAAGGTTTGATCTGAAAAAATCACTGCAGGAGTCGGCCCTGTTTGTTTGTTTTCCTTTACTTGTTCCTTCCCTTTCTTCGCTATGAGCTTGAAGCAGCTGCCTCACCTCCTTTGTTTACTGAACTGCTCCTAATCTCATAAAATGTTTTTTTCCCCTGAGGAGAAAAGTAAGCAAACATAAATGCATCCCTCTTTTTGTTCTTCTGGTAGTTTATTTTAATCAGTATGCTCAAAAAGAGCCAAGCACAGGGAAGCTTTGCCACAGTGAGTTTGTTTGTAAAATGCAAGTGAAATGGTTCACAGAAGGGACTTTTTTTCTTGTTGTTATAGGAAAAGAGTTCATTCCTGTGAGCTTTAGATACTTGCTAGCAGGAAGAGCTAAGTCCTAAACTAAGTGTTCCAGATGTTATTTATTTGCTGAAGGACAGTGAGGGATGACTGGGTTGGCTAGATTAAAAACATAGTTCCAAACTAGGCTTTCTGTGTACGTGGTGACAGCTGTGAGTACATCAACTTAAAACAGGAAAAACTTTATGCTTGTGAATCCTATCAAGTCCAATTTCGGACAAGTTTTAGCGTGTTTTGTGGTTGAGGATGGAGATGTATGTGGAGCTGATGGCAGTGCCACAAGACAGTGTGAGCTTCTCGAGTGCTTTGTGGTCCCTTTACTTAGACAGCAGTGATATCAGAGGTGGAGTGGTGGTAATGCTTTTGGAAATTCCATTCACAATTTCAAGTGTCTTAAGGTTAAAGTGTGTGGGTCTGTTGCTTAATCCTCTGGATTTGACTCCTGAGATGCAGTTTCTTGTTTCTTGGGGCTGTTCTCGACTAGGTGTCCTACTGAGCAGTGGTTTGTTAGCAGGCAGCCTGAAATAATGGAAGCTCTAAGATATTCCACATCTGGGTATTTGCCATCCTCATTTTGCAAGTTCTTTAGGGTTTGTGAATTAATGGCTTTCTATACAGATATTCAACTTCTTCCACAAAAGCTTAGTCTCCTGTATAGACACAGGACTACAAAGCTTAAAAAGCAGGGGGTGGGGACTAGAGGTAGAGTTGTTGGAGCTGGCCACAGCTCTGAAGGGAAGGTGACTTGGTGTGACGTGTCAGCTTGCTTAGTCAATGAAAACCTGAAAATGTACCTGCTTGTAAGCAAAATGAGAATCCTGATTCAGAAATAGGAACTGAACATTGTTAAAGCAGCAGCAATTCAAGCTCATTTTAGTCATTTAGGATGCTTCGTTTCACCCTTGTCAGCTAAACTGAACGTGTAGTAATATTTCAGCAGCAGCTAAGCTGTCCCTACAGCAGGGCTTGGATAATCACAGCCACCTTGTGCTAAAGCTGTCAGTACTCCTGAGCTGTTGTTGAGGCCAAATGTTGTGGTTTTCATCTCCTCACTCAGGACCTCAGTGTATTCAAAATAAGAGGGTTGGGGTATGTTACCTATGAGAAGGTCTGCACCATTAGCCTTTGCAACTTTAAAGATGGGGCAAGCTTGTCTGCCTGGGAGGCTAGTTAAATCATTGGTGTTAAGGTCTGAAAGGAAAAATGATACAGCTCTAAAGATACAAGAATTATTTAAGAAGCTATTGGTCATGAGACCTTTCTTGCAACGAACACTGTCCTCTATAACTGTAGAGTGAATTTTTGCTATGTCCAATTTAGGAGAATTAATCAGTGTTTCAGAGTGTGCACATTAGATTTCTCTTCTATTCTGCTCTGTGCATTGTGGAATAGCTTGTGTGTACTGACCTTAAAATGAACTTCCTGGTTGTCTTTTCCCTGTCTGAACTCTGAATGTTTAATGAAAATATCGGCCTACATTACTTGGAAGGGGGATTACTTGTCTTGTATTGCTCATGTGCGTTAAAGTGATAAAAAGAAAACATTGTATGGTACGGAATAATAGCAGTAGGGGGCAGTTTTCTTCAACTGTAAGGTTTGATCAGATTTTCAGCTACAATCCATTAAACTGAGAAAGTGCATTTGATTAGAAAAGGTGTGAGAATGATACCTGATGTAATTTCATTGCTGGGATTCATTGTAGTATTTCCATGAGAGGGGAAAGAAGGAAGCATTCATGGTTTGTTACTATTGTTAGGTATGAAAAACATTGCCCCTGTGTATAATTTCAAGTTCAAGTGACTCATATGCAAGTTCAACACCAGCAAGGTTTGGTGTTTGGCTTATGTTGCATTGTAAACTTATGTTTAATTCTCTGTGGTTGTCTTCAAATTTTAAAAATAAGCCATCCAATTTTTAGCCTAAGATTTAATTTAGCCTGCTCAGCATCATGTCTGTTCTTTCCCTCCGGTGCTTACATGCCTCTGTTTGACAAGTGGAGTCCATTTGACTTGATTTCTTCTGACAGAATGCATGTAGCTTGGCAGAAGCATGTGAGTGGCTACTGAAAGAAGAACGGAGGCATGAACTCTTGCAAGGAGGCCTCAGGAGGCAGGTCTTTCTGCGTGCAGTTAGCTTCCAGTACTGAGTAGACAGGATGTTTCGTGAACATCTGTAATTGGTTTGGAACTGATTTTTATTCAAGCCTTTCTTGATTATCTGTTATTCGAGATGTTCAGAGCATTTGATGTAGATGCCCAACTTTGAGGGAAATACTCAATGTGGTTTCTCTTTGCTCAGAATGATTTTTCCCCCAAAATAACAATGTTTCTGCAATAGAAACACAAGTGCTTTAGAACTGAGCTCAACTTTCCCCCTCCTTTCAGTGGCAAGAAGGTTCTTCAGCATTAGCCAGCTATGGTACTGAGTGGGCCATTTCCCTAGGCTTTGAGGCTTTCTGCATCGTCCTCCTGGAGGCAAAGCTTCAGCCATGCTTCATAGCAGGTATGTGCTTCTGGAGACCTACAGCTACTTTTTGGAAGTGAAAAACAGTTTTATGCAAGCCTGATGCAGCAGTCTGGAGAAGGCATTACATCTTTAGAGCTCACTTGGAAATAACTGCACTGTAAAGAAATGTATGCTTCAGTGGAAGTGATGAAGCATTGGCTAAGGTTGCTTGGGATACCTCAGGTGTCAGGGCTGTTGTCTAAAACCTTTAAAAAAGGTTTAAAAACCTTTTAGAAGGTTTTAAAGGCCTAAAACTTTTTAAAAGGTTTTAAAAAAGGTTTTTAAAGGTTTCAAAGTTATTTTTTTAAAGGTCTTAAAACCTTTAAAAAGGCTTTTGACTTGTAAGGTCTAACGGTAAGACTGATCACAATGGGATATTGGATTTGATTTTGGGTGTTTGGTTCTAACTTAGCTCTTAGCTGTATTTGACAAAGTGCATACAAGCTTAGCATTAAAGTACACGCTTAATACTAGGACAAATCAATTTTTGGATATAAAATGTTTTCTCAGTGTGAAACTTTAAACTTCACTTCTTTCCAGGAAAAAATGTGAATAAATGGAAATAATACCTGCTGACTTGGAGGGGGGAAAAATTTAATCTATGTTGTAAAATCATCTACTAATCATCTATTATGAAACCTCTGGGTCTATGGTCTGGTAAAAGAAGTAATCACTTCAAGATTATGCTCTTGTCCTAAAGCATTTTTATGTAAATGAAGCTTTGTGAGCTTATGCTGAGTTTGAGGGATTTGCTAAATACTTACAATGGAGAGCTTTAGTTCGGGTCTTACCTGCCTGGTTTTGTGGTCCTTTTCTGCACCTCCACATCTAAGCTGCTTTTCTCTAATATGTACAGCATACTTGAAATTTCTGAAGACTTGCTTACTGAAGTCAAGTAAGAGCTGCTGTTAAACACAGTGTATTTAGTATTAGTGTAGAATATTGATCAGTTCAGGTGTGGTGGGCCCGATGAGCTGAAGGTCATTTGTTCATTTAGGCACTCAAATGTGGAAAGTGCAGAGAACTCAAGTATTTTGTGGTACTCGAGTGTTTCCTTTAGTCTGACTTACACCTTCAAAACAAGCATACAAATGAATTCAAGTCTTCAAGCAGATAATGTTCAGTGGATGTAAGGTGACAACTCCAATTTTAACAGGAATTGTTTTTTTTAAATGTGATAATCCCCTCTGAAGTATGCCGGGGAGAGGGGGCAGGGGCATAGGGATATAATTCTATTTTTTGAGAGTGACCACTCTTGTGCCATGCCTGAGGAGTATTTGCAGCCTTAGCAGCTTAGTTTAAGTGTGAAAGGCCAGCTGAATTGGGCTATTTCCAAAACAAACATAATGGCTAAGCTGAAGAAGTAGACATGCTTTTGGGAGGAGGTTTGTGGTGTGCTGTGTTATTTGAAGACCGGGTGAGTGATGCATGGAGCCAATTGGATGAGGTGATATCAGAATATTTTGTATCTGTAACTCAAAATGAATCATGTTTATATTTTTTATTAAAACCTATCAATGCCTCCTACCTAGTATTATATAGTGTTTTGGAACAGGCCTGTGCTGTTTTTGTTAATGAACTATCTCAGGCACTGATAGCAATTTATACTTTTGCATTCCAGTCAGAGAAGTTGCTTGTTCAACGCCTGCACCAGTTTCCTCACCGCTTTTCTTGCGTGTCATACCTTGTCATTGTGTAATCTTTTCTTAGATGGTCACTGACTATGATTACCAGTTAAAACAAGATGCCATTCAAGCATGTAACTGGAGAAATAAATTTACAGAGTACTAGTAGCAAATCCACTGCAACTAGGCACTGCCTCTCCTGTTTTGTCTACAGCCTATGCAAAGGACAAATGATGCTGTTGGGATTCCTAGCTACTGAACATATGGTATTGTAGGATAAAAGATGGATTGGGGAAGCCATTTTGCTGTACCAAATGTTAGAGAATGTGCATCATTTGAACTTTGTTATCTTGAGTAAAATATGTCATTGCTAGGTGACCGTCAGACTTGCTATCAAGTTCTGTGCAGGTGTGCGTACCACAACACTCAAAACTCAGAGTGCACAGCAGTAGGCAAAAGTTGGGCTGTCTTCCTGCTTCTCACTTAAACGTAATAAAAATTTTATGGCAGTCCTTTAATAATGAGGAACTAGATATATGGCAAGTAGCACTAAGAACTTCATTCAGGAACTAATTAAAGGGTCATCAATATGTGTTAAAGAGCTTAATTCTACGGGATTGAAACATGAAATGATGGAATAAATTCTCTGGGAACTTCATTGGCTCTGTGAACCAGTAGTCATTACTTCTCATTAGATAAAACATCTGTGCTGCCATGAAACCCAAAGAACTTGAGGAAATCTCATCCCTAGGAACAAGGTAGTCTTTGTTTATGTGGCCACAAAATGTGTTGAGTGCGTGGATTGTAGAAGGCTGAAGTTTATTTTAGTCACAGAAGATTTGAGACATCTGCTTTCAGACAGTTTATTTGGTGATATCTTGAATGTTTAGGCACTGGCAAGCCTTATTGGCTAGTTGAATTTTCTTCCTGAAGAACAAGTGAGATGCACTTGTTTTAAATGTCTTAAGTGTTTTTGAAGCTGATAAGGCAAAATTGTCTGTGGAGATGAAGAGTATTTTGTCGAGGGAGAGATGAATGTGATTAATAAATCTGTGGTCTTAACCTAATAAGATCTGATAGGCTACAACATTTTAATAAAAAAGCTGTCATACAAACTGTATCTAAAGAAGTGTTAGCTTGAGGTAGGTGTAACTGGGAAGGTGGTGTAAGTGGTAATCCCAGCAGCTGTAGAGTTAAGATGGGTTGCACTAAGGCTAAAAATCATGCTGTTACTCATTTCTGAGTGACTGAAGTTTGAGCATTGTGTTTAAACGTGGAACGCATGCCTGGCTGTTTATGAAGCTACTTAGGTACAAATGTCTGTCTTTGAGTCCACATATAAAAGCGTGAAGAAGCACAGGTAGGAATGGCATAGTTGCAAGTAACATTTGTGCTACTTTTTCTGAATGGTGTGCTTGCTTCTTGTTCCATGTGGGTGTTTTGAATTGCTTGGAACTCTGCTAGGCTGAGCTCCCCTTGGCTCAGGTGAGCCTGGCTGCAGAGGTACCGAACACTGAGCACTGCTGAAGTGGTTAGACCTTGACTGCACGCAGAGAAAGGCAACCTATTAAGTTCAGGGGGGCCTTCACATTTCAGGACACTGGTTAATAAAACGTGATTCAATTCATAACAAATGCACAAAAAACAAGTGGCAGCAGGATGTTCTTTTTTGTTTGTTTTTGTATTGGACTTTGATGTACTTCCAATGCAGTTGGTAGGGAATATCATTATATATGGGACTGGTTTTGTAAGCCTCTGGAATAAGGTTCTCTTACCAAATGTCCATAATGAGTTTGCTCTTAAATTATTGAAGAGTTCATTTGAAATAAACTTTTTAAATGTATCCACTGAATTGCCTAGTGTACTTGGGAATAACCATGTATGTATCGTGTGAATGTTTTGTTTTTTCTTTAAATTGGTGTTACTGGCATCTGGCAACAGTGTTGTTAAGATTGTGTGAGGGCTCCTGCTAGAAGAAAGCTTGATTTTTCTTTGCAGAAGACTTTTTTTTTTTTTTTCCAAAAGCTGGAGCTGAGTAATGGTTAGGGATTGTGAAGAAGCTCAGAGCTTATCAGTTCTGCTGATTTTACACCAGCTCCATGTGTTCTTTGCTGGTGCTGATAAAAGCGGCGTCTGTAGCTGTTGGGTTACTGCTCAGCTGGGCCTTCTGAATGTGAATGGTTACCTGCAGAGTCATACAGTCAATGTCTGACTTGCCCAGTGCTCTGGGTGGGATCAGGAGCTTGTGTGAGGACTGACTTACGTATCTTACTTGGATGGCCTCTTATTTTCATTGTTTGAAGGTTTGCCAGAGTGCCATCAAACACCTGTTGAAGCCAATTCTGTACAGATGCTATCAAGGTGCATGTTATTAGCTGACTTGCACATCCCGCCTTTGGGTGCGCTTAACTAGAGGCTAGGAGAATTTCCGGGCTGTGCAGGGGCAAAGCATTAAGCCTTGGGATTTGGTCTCAGGCTATTTAAATGTTTGGTTAGAAAGGGGAGACAGTACAATTAAGTTTTCTGCTTGCTGTTTAAAATTAATTATCCTTTACTGTCTTCCGGATTTGCTTGTTAGTGGCTTTTTTCCTTTGATCAAATTGTCTCTGAACATGAAGCTCTTTAAGAAGAGTCACGAGTGTTGTCTAGGCAAGTTTCTCTTCTATGATGTGTGATTGTTACCTGAAAAAATACTTAATTCCACATATCTGAGCTGTATTTGGAGGATGGCTTCTCAGCTACACTGCTCCTGATAGAGGGGTAGGGATGAAAGCCATAGTTTACTTGATACAGACTTGACTTTACACCCTGTTTCCTTGATGCTGTAGTTCCCAAGAAGCAGGGAGCACTGCACACTGCTCCAGTTATGTCCAGTCGGTAGCAGAGGCTGGGAGCGAGTGCAGTTCTGGTGAACTCCGCAGCTACAGATCTGCTCCATGCAGGAGAGGTGCCCAGGGACCTGCTGGCTTGTGTCCTGCTTGGTCTGGCTGCTGGGACTGAGCACTAAGTGCTGCTTGCAGACTGGTGTATGGATGGGGTGTAGGAAAAGGATATGGGGACAGATAGGTCTGATAAGAACTTGGAAAAGCAGCCATGAGTGTCTTAAATGATTTTTCTGTGGTATGTTTTTACCTTTTCTTTTTCTCCCAGCTGAATTTGTTTTCTTTGTTTTCTAGTCCAGGCAGTCCCGTGGTGGTGTGAAGCAAAGCACTAAGCAGAAGGTATGCTCTAACCTTTTTTTAAACAGTTGATTTGTTTTGTTTCCACTGTAAAGTATTTGGGTGCCATTGTGTGTGTTCTCTAGTTGTACTTAGAGAATGTTTCTGTGATTTCTGTGGATCCATTTCTGTGCTGTACAAAAATCTGAATATACTGTGGAAAGCTATTTGGGCCAAATGGACTTGTTAAAGGTAGGTAGTAGGCTTCTTTGGACCTATTATTTCTTTCAGTCTCGAGATTTCGGGGGGCGGGGGGCAGGGTGGTGGTTGTGTAAATTGTTTACCTTTTAACCTTGTCCACTGACATAACGATGTTTGGAAGCTTACTGAGCAAAACCCAGTGTCAGAGACACCCCTTGCTGTGTCTTGAATGGCGGATGTACTAAGGTGAGCAGGTGGAGTATTCCGTCTTCCTGCTAGATTGAAACATGGGATTAGAAGAGAAAGGGGGGAATTGAATAAAGGGTTA